>JAHHZJ010003970.1:0-29532 GCA_021437245.1 Aegilops speltoides | reverse complement strand
TTTATTGGTCAAACCACATAACAACATACTTTGTTCCCTTTGTCATCGGTATGTTACTTGCCCAAGATTTGATCATCGGTATCCAATACCTAGTTCAATCTCGTTACCGGGAAGTCTCTTTACTCGTTCCGTAATACATCATCTCATAACTAACCCATTAGTTACATGCTTGCAAGGCTTAGGTGATGAGTATTACCGAGAGGGCCCAGAGATACCTCTCCGACAATCGGAGTGACAAATCCTAATCTCGAATTATGCCAACCCAACATGTACCTTCGGAAACACCTGCAGAGCACCTTTATAATCACCCAGTTACGTTGTGACATTTGGTAGCACACAAAGTGTTCTTCCGGTAGACGGGAGTTGCACAATCTCATAGTTGAAGGAACTTTGTATAAGTCATGAAGAAAGCAATAGCAGTATACTAAACGATCAAGTGCTAGGCTAACAGGATGGGTCATGTCAATCACATCATTCTTCTAATGATGTGATCTCACTAATCAAATGACAACACATGTCTATGGTTAGGAAACATAACCATCTTTGATTAATGAGCTAGTCAAGTAGAGGCATACTAGTGACTATAGTTTTGTCTATGTATTCACACATGTATCATGTTTCCGGTTAATACAATTCTAGCATGAATAATAAACATTTATCATGATATGAGGAAATAAATAATAACTTTATTATTGCCTCTAGGGCATATTTCCTTCAGTCTCCCACTTGCACTAGAGTCAATAATCTAGATTACATAGTAATGATTCTAACACCCATGGAGTCTTGGTGCTGATCATGTTTTGCTCTGAGAGAGGCTTAGTCAATGGGTCTCGCAACATTCAGATCCGTATGTATCTTGCAAATCTCTATGTCTCCCACTTGGACTTGGCCCGAATGGAATTGAAGTCTCTTGATGTGCTTGGTCCTCTTGTGAAATCTGGATTCCTTTGCCAAGGCAATTGCACCAAGATTGTCACAGAAGATCTTCATTGGTCCCGATGCACTAGGTATGACACCTAGATCGAAATGAACTCCTTCATCCGCACTCCTTCATTTGCTGCTTGTAAGCAGCTATGTACTCCGCTTCACATGTAGATCCCGCCACGACGCTTTCTTTAGAACTGGACCAACTTACAGCTCCACCGTTTAATATAAACACGTATCCAGTTTGCGATTTAGAATCGTCCGGATCAGTGTCAAAGCTTGCATCGACGTAACCATTTACGACTAGCTCTTTGTCACCTCCATATACGAGAAACATGTCCTTAGTCCTTTTCAGGTATTTCAGGATGTTCTTGACCGCTGTCCAGTGATCCACTCCTGGATTACTTTGGTACCTACCTACCAAGCTTATTGATAAGCATATGTCAGGTCTGGTACACAACATTGCATACATGATAGAGCCTATGGCTGAAGCATAGGGAACATTTTTCATTTTCTCTCTATCTTCTGCTGTGGTCGGGCATTGAGTTTGACTCAACTTCACACCTTGTAGCACAGGCAAGAATCCTTTCTTTGCCTGATCCATTTTGAACTTTTTCAAAATTTTGTCAAGGTATGTGCTGTGTGAAAGTCCTATTAAGCGTCTTGATCTATCTCTATAGATCTTGATGCCCAATATGTAAGCAGCTTCACCGAGGTCTTTCATCGAAAAACTTTTATTCAAGTATCCCTTTATGCTATCCAGAAATTCTATATCATTTCCAATTAATAATATGTCATCAACATATAAAACTAGAAATGCTACAGAGCTCCCACTCACTTTCTTGTAAATACATGCTTCTCCAAAAGTCTGTATAAAACCATATGCTTTGATTACACTATCAAAGCGTTTATTCCAACTCCGAGATGCTTGCACCAGTCCATAAATGGAACGTTGGAGCTTGCACACTTTGTCAGCACCTTTTGGATCAACAAAACCTTTCGGCTGCATCATATACAACTCTTCTTCTAGAAATCCATTCAAGAATGCAGTCTTGACATCCATTTGCCAAATTTCATAATCATGAAATGTAGCAATAGCCAACATGATTCGGACAGACTTAAGCATCGCTACGGGTGAGAAAGTCTCATCGTAGTCAACCCCTTGAACTTGTCGAAAACCTTTTGCAACAAGTCGAGCTTTATAGACAGTAACATTACCATCAGCGTCAGTCTTCTTCTTAAAAATCCATTTATTCTCAATGGCTTGCCGATCATCGGGCAAGTCAACCAAAGTCCATACTTTGTTTTCATACATGGATCCCGTCTCAGATTTCATGGCCTCTAGCCATTTTGCGGAATCTGGGCTCATCATCGCTTCCTCATAGTTCGTAGGTTCATCATGGTCAAGTAACATGACTTCCAGAATAGGATTACCGTACCACTCAGTGCGGATCTTACTCGTAGACCTCGAGGTTTAGCGAAACTTGATCTGAAGTTTCATGATCAATATCATTAACTTCCTCACTAATTGGTGTAGTTGTCACGGGAACCGGTTCTCGTGATGAACTACCTTCCAATAAGGGAGTAGATACAGTTATCTCATCAAGTTCTACTTTCCTCCCACTCACTTCTTTCGAGAGAAACTCCTTCTCTAGAAAGGATCCATTCTTAGCAACGAATGTCTTGCCTTCGGATCTGTGATAGAAGGTGTACCCAACAGTCTCTTTTGGGTATCCTATGAAGACACATTTCTCCGATTTGGGTTCGAGCTTATCTGGTTGAAGTTTCTTCACATAAGCATCGCAGCCCCAAACTTTAAGAAACGACAATTTTGGTTTCTTGCCAAACCACAGTTCATAAGGCGTCGTCTCAACAGATTTTGATGGTGCCCTATTTAACGTGAATGCGGCCGTCTCTAAAGCATAACCCCAAAACGATAGCGGTAAATCGGTAAGAGACATCATAGATCGCACCATATCAAGTAAAGTACGATTACGACGTTCGGACACACCATTTCGTTGTGGTGTTCCAGGTGGCGTGAGTTGCGAAACTATTCCGCATTGTTTCAAATGTAAACCAAACTCGTAACTCAAATATTCACCTCCACGATCAGATCGTAGAAACTTTATTTTCTTGTTACGATGATTTTCTACTTCGCTCTGAAATTCTTTGAACTTTTCAAATGTTTCAGACTTGTGCTTCATTAAGTAGATATACCCATATCTGCTTAAATCATCTGTGAAGGTGAGAAAATAACGATATCCGCCACGAGCCTCAACATTCATCGGGCCACATACATCTGTATGTATGATTTCCAACAAATCTGTTGCTCTCTCCACAGTTCCGGAGAACGGTGTTTTAGTCATCTTGCCCATAAGGCACGGTTCGCAAGTACCAAGTGATTCATAATCAAGTGATTCCAGAAGTCCATCAGTATGGAGTTTCTTCATGCGTTTTACACCGATATGACCTAAACGGCAGTGCCACAAATAAGTTGCACTATCATTATCAACTCTGCATCTTTTGGCTTCAACATTATGAATATGTGTATCACTACTATCGAGATTTAATAAAGATAGACCACTCTTCAAGGGCGAATGACCATAAAAGATATTACTCATATAAATAGAACAACCATTATTCTCTGATTTAAATGAATAACCGTCTCGCATCAAACAAGATCCAGATATAATGTTCATGCTCAACGCAGGCACCAAATAACAATTATTCAGGTCTAAAACTAATCCCGAAGGTAGATGTAGAGGTAGCGTGCCAACCGCGATCACAACGACTTTGGAACCGTTTCCCACGCGCATCGTCACCTCGTCCTTGGCGAGTGCTCGCTTATTCCGTAGTTCCTGTTTCGAGTTGCAAATATTAGCAACAAAACCAATATCAAATACCCAGGTGCTACTACGAGCTCTAGTTAGGTACACATCAACAACATGTATATCACATATACCTTTGTTCACTTTGCCATCCTTCTTATCCGCCAAATACTTAGGGCAGTTCCGCTTCCAAGGACCACCGCTTGCGGTAGAAGCACTCGGCCAGCTTAGGTCCGACTTGGGTTTCTTCTCTTGAGCAGCAACTTGCTTGCCGTTCTTTTGAAGTTCCCTTCTTCTTCCCTTTGCCCTTTTCTTGAAACTAGTGGTCTTGTTGACCATCAACACTTGATGCTCCTTCTGATTTCTACCTCCGCTGCTTTCAAAGATCGCGAAGAGCTCGAATAGTCTTGTTCATCCCTTGCATATTATAGTTCATCACGAAGCTCTTGTAGCTTGGTGGTAGTGATTGAAGAATTACATCAATGACACTATCATCGTGAAGATTAACTCCCGTTGAATCAAGTGATTGTTATACCCGCACATTCTCGAGTATATGTTCACCGACGTAACTATTCTCCTCCATCTTGCAGCTATAGAACTTATTGGAGACTTCATATCTCTCAATCCGGGCATTTGCTTGAAATATTAACTTCAATTCCTGGAACATCTCATATGCTCCATGACGCTCAAAACGTCGTTGAAGACCCGTTCTAAGCCGTAAAGCATGGCACATCGAACTATAGAGTAGTCATCAGCTTTGCTCGCTGCACATTCTTAACGCCGTCGGTTGCATCAGAAGCAGTTCGGCACCCAGCGGTGCTTCCAGACGTAACTCTTACGTGCAGCAATGAGGATAATCCTCGAGTTACGGACCCGATCCGTGTAATTGCTACCATCATCTTTCAACTTTGCTTTCTCAAGGAACGCATTAAAATTCAACGGAACAACAGCACGAGCCATCTATCTACAAACAAACATAGACAAGCAAGCTACTATCAGGTACTAAGTTCATGATAAATTTAAGTTCAATTAATCATATTACTTTAGAACTCCCACTTAGACAAACATCTCTCTAGTCATCTAAGTGATCACGTGATCCAAATCAACTAAACCATAACCGATCATCACGTGAGATGGAGTAGTTTTCAATGGTGAACATCATTATGTTGATCATATCTACTATATGATTCATGCTCGACCTTTGGGTCTCCGTGTTCCGAGGCCATATCTTCATATGCTAGGCTCGTCAAGTTTAACCTGAGTATTCTGCGTGTGCAAAACTGGCTTGCACCCGTTGTAGATGGACGTAGAGCTTATCTGTAAGTGCATCTAGTGCCCCTTAGTGATTTTGGTGTATTGAAGACTTATAGGTTAAGTAACTGATGCATTTGTGAGTGTACATAGGTCTATAAGTCTATGAGGAGTTTGATATTTACAGAGAAAGTCGACCCCTAAAAATGAAGTTCTTCGACTCAAGACTTTGATATTCGAAGACTTTACAAGACTTTGAAAGTGAAGAAATTGGTGTGACCTTGAAGACTTGGTATTCATTCGAGGAACATGAAGCGTGAAGACTTTTGTTTTCGTAGTTTCATTTTCTCTTTCTTGAGTCATAGGAACACCGTCTTCGTTAAAGGGGGTCGAGGAAATACTAAGGAAAAATTTCCATGTGATGCTCAACTCAAAATCCTACACCTACCAATCCCTTCGAGTGAAGCCATTGAAATCTCATACAGATTCAGTCAAATTCTTCATGGATGAGACGCAGTTCTTACAGTCACTGATGACTTTGTTCGATCGAGGAGTTAGGAATTCGCCAAAGTCTGAATTGCCTACATAGTGAGGAACATGATAGCCCCGAGGAATTTGAGAGTCAAATTTCCGACCGTTCTTTATCTTGCGTGCGGCTGTCCAAAATATCTTATCCACCTAACGGTCATATCATTGAAGGGCATTTATGTCTTATCATGTCGGGCTGCTCCTAGGCTATAAATAGCCGCCTCTACAACCACTAGTTGGTTGGCTGCTCGAGAGAACTTGACACTTGTCATCCGAGAGCAACCCATCCTCCGAGGACTTTGAGCGAAAATCATCGAGTGAGGAAAATCCAAAACCAAACCCCACAAACCCAAAGTGATTGAGCATCATCAAGAAATTGATCTGCGTGGATCCGACGCTTGTTACCTTTGAAGACTGTGCTTCTTCCAGACGGTTAGGCGTCAAGGTCTAGAGCATCCAAGAGGAATTGTGGATCGCCGAGTGACCAAGTCTGTGAAGGTTTGGAAGTCACCAAGACTTACCACGAGTGATTGGACGAGGCTTGCGTGGTCTTAGTTCAAGGAGAATACGGTGAGGATGGGTGTCCTGAGTTGCGGCTCGAGATCGGGTGTCCGGACTGTGTGTCCTCGAGTTTAAATACTCACCCGCTCAAACCAGACGCATAACCGAGACAAAGCAGTTGGAACTGGTCTACCAAATCATTGTCTTCACCAACTGACTGGTTCTATTTCCTCAACTCATTCATTTCCTCATTCTTGTGTTGAATGTTGTTCATATCTGTGCTTGAAGACTTTGATCAAGACTTTCACAAATTCCTCGCCAATTTCTTCATCTGTTTGTCTTCATCTTGTTATCCTGTTTTACGCTTTCCGTACTCTGTGCTAGTCTTCATTTAATCATGATGACTATGTTTGTATCCTGTTATGTTTACTTCGAGTACTTATTCATTCAGCAAGTAGTTCTTCGCTAAGGAATTTCCTCACCAGCAAATTCCTCGATGAAGAATTCATAAAATCGCCTATTCACCCCCTCTAGTCGATATAACGACTTTCAATTGGTATCGAGCAAGGTACTCCTTGTTCTGTGTGATTTTGGTTTAACCGCCGAGTTTTAGTTATGTCGACCGCAGGTATGAAGAAAGTGACATGCCCTATCTTTGACGGTCATGACTATCCCAAGTGGAAGGCCATGATGAGGAAGCGCCTCATGGCAAAGAACAGCGAGCTGTGGACCGTCATTGAGATTGGTCTTACTGATCTATGCAAGATGGCGAATGCTGATGATATTCGCAAGTACACTTAACTTGACATCATAGCGAAGGATATCATCTGCTCCTGCCTATCCAGAGATCAATTCGGGCGAATCATGCATCTTGACAATTCGAAGCTCATCTGGGACCGAATCTCTGATGTCTATGAAGGTCATCGAACTCGTCATGATCCCTGGTTTGAGGACTTCAAGGAATCTCTCAAAGCGATGACTTTCGAGCCAGAACCATCATCTTCTGCATCTTGTCTCATGGCAAACGGTGCTGAGGTAACCGAATGCTCCTCATCCGAGAATTCACTCCAAGCTTGACGCCCTTCAAGATCAACATAATATCCTCTTGACTGTTCACGAGAAGCTTTCTCTTGAATATCTTCAAAGAAAGGAAGATCTTGAAAAGCTAAGAGTGTGTTATGAAGATCTTCAGAAGGAGCGCGATTCATTACTAGCTCAACAAATCAGCGCTTCTCAGGAAGAATTTGTTCCTCCATGCTTAAAGTGCATTGAACGTGAATCTGCTAATTCTTCACCTGAATGTTCAGATGCTTCAAATGTTACAAACTCTTCATCTGCCTCTGCTATCACTAATTCCTCATCCGAGGACATTGCTAGTATCACTGACAATGCAGGGCTGAAGGAATTGTACATGACAGGCATGTACAAAAGCCTCAAAGGGCATCAGACACTTTGTGATGTGCTCTAAAAGCAGATCCTCAACAGAAACCCTAGGAAAGAGGGTATTGCCTTTGAGAGGAAACTCAATGCTGATGGAACATATTGGAAGCCTGAGCAGTACCCCAAAACCTCATGGGTTGCTGCAAAGGGACCTCCAGTTGATCCATCTAACTTATCTGGCTTTACATGTGAATCTCCTCATTCTTCTAATGAGTCTTTTGACTCCAACTATAAACTGTTCAAAAATCAGAATGGTGAAGTATTTGCTAGATATGTTGGCACTAACTGCAGGAACGGTTCCCCTATGAAGAAAATCTGGGTTCCCAAAAGATGTGTGGAAAGTCTTCAGGTGAATGTCCTCATGACACCACCTGTGAAGAACAGGAACCCCAGATCAAATTCTTCATATGGACCAAATTCTTCATATGGACCAAACTCCTCAACTGGATCAAAGTCCTCATATGATTATCATCGTGCTAACAACTCTGTCTCGCAGGGTAGAGCTAAGGGCTATGAATATGTGCATTATTCTTCAAACCATTATGTTCATAAGTCCTCGAAGAATTACTCTGCTTATTCATATGAGTACCCTAACCCCTCTTATGTGAAGCGAAATGGTTTGGCATCTTTGCCACCTTTTTCACATGGTGCTCGCACGATGATGAACGCTTTGCCACCCCTCCAGATGTGGGTGGTGAAGAAGAAGAACTAATCTCTTCTGCAGGGTCAGGTCTCCAGACGTGCTTTAACGTCTGAAGAATTTGCTGGGGACCTGACAAAACTGCCTGAAAGGACGCAGGCGAATCATGATGAAATGAACTTTCATTTCACACGTCCTCATACTGCTATATCTGTTTACTGCTTGATGAAATCCATCTGATGAACTTGATATCATATTCTTCACTGATGAAGCATATGAGATTGTAAGCTACACTAATTCATCTGCAGGATGATCAACCCAAAACCATTGAATGGGTCCTCGATAGTGGATGTACAAATCACATGACTGGTGACAAGAATCTATTGATGGACGCTCCCTTATCACCGTCACCTCTGAAGCATATCATCTTTGCTGACAAAGGCAAAAATCAGGTATTGGGTCTTGGTAAGGTTGCAATTTCTAAGGATAAACACATGGACAAAGTCATGCTTGTTGAGTCCTTAGGATACAATCTCACGTCAGTCTCAATGCTTTGTGATCTTGATATGGTTGTTGTCTTTGGCAAGTATCGCTGTGTTGTGATTATGGAAGCTGACAATTCCAAAGTCTTCGAAGGCTTTAGGAGAGGAGATCTGTATATTGTTGATTTCTCTACAGGACCACAACCAGCCATGTGTCCACTTGCAAAAGCTTCAGAAGGCTGGCTATGGCATCGACGACTTGGTCATGCAGGCATGAGGAATTTGAACACGCTTGCGAAGAAGAAGCATGTCATTGACTTTGAGAATGTCAAATTCCTCAAGGACCACTTATGCGGTGCCTGTGAGGCTGGAAAAATGACCAAGGCCAAGCATCCAGCGAAGACTATCATGACCACTACCCGTCCATTCGAATTGCTTCACATGGACCTCTTCGGACCTAATCATTATTCAGCAGTCACTAATGATGCATCTTTATATGGTTTTGTCATTGTTAATGATTATTCTCGATATACATGGGTACACATTGTTACTTACAAACATGAAGTGCAGGAAGTCTTCAAACGATTTTCCTCGAGGGCTTCAACCAACTTTGGTGTGAAGATCAAGCATATCAGAAGTGACAATGGAACTGAGTTCAAGAATTCTGGTCTTGATGCATATCTTGATGAACTTGGTATTACTCATGAGTTATCTGCACCCTACACTCCTCAGCAGAATGGCACCGTGGAGCGCAAGAACAGAACTCTTGTTGAGATGGCTCGCACTATGCTTGATGAATACAAAACACCTCAGCGTTTTTGGATTGATGCAATTGATACTGCTTGCCACATCATCAACAGAGTATATCTTCACAAATTCTTCAAGAAGACTGCCTATGAACTCCTCACTGACAAGAAACCCAATGTGAGTTATTTCAAAGTCTTCGGTGCTAAATGTTGGATTAGAGATCCTCACCACAACTCTAAATTTGCACCGAAAGCACATGAAGGTTTTATGCTTGGTTACGGAAGGACTCGCACACCTCTGAGTCTTCAACATTGTTCTTCACAAGATTGTTGACATTTGTAGATGTGTGGTTCGATGAAACTAATGGCTCGCAAAGAGAGCACATACCTTCATGTTAGATGAACCAGCACCAAGATGCTATCAAGCTCAAGACAACCGAGGACGTCATTCCCATCAAGAATCTGCTGAAGAATTCATTCCTGTTCATGAAGAACGCCGAGTGATGCACTGAAGAACAAGATGAGGAAAATGGTGTCAAGAAAATGCTGATCAAAATCCTCGGCGACAACCAACTCATCCACGCGTTGCAAAAGAAGTGCAAGTGGAGAAGATCATCGATGACATTAGCGCACCAGGTCCTCTCACCCGCTCAAAAGCATCACATTTATCTAACTTTTGTGGGTACTATGCTTTTGTCTCTATCACAAAGCCCACTAAGGTAGATGAAGCATTTCTGGAGCCGGAGTGGATTCAGGCTATGCAAGAAGAATTACATCAGTTCGAGCTGAACAATGTCTGGGAATTGGTCAATCGCCCAGATCCTCACAAGCATAATATGATTGGCACAAAATGGATCTACCGCAACAAGCAAGATGAAAATGGCCTTGTGGTGAGGAATAAGGCACGACTAGTAGCTCAAGGCTACACACAGGTTGAAGGAATTGATTTCGATGAAACTTTTGCACCTGTTGCTAGACTTGAGGCTATTCGCATTTTAATTGCCTATGCTAACCATCATGATATCATCTTATGTCAAATGGATGTGAAAAGTGCATTCCTCAATGGTAAGCTTGAGGAAGAAGTATATGTTGCTCAACCCCCAGGTTTTGAAGATCCCAAGAATCCTGACAAAGTCTTCAGACTCAAAAAGGCCCTCTATGGCCTCAAGCAAGCCCCTCGGGCGTGGTATGATACATTGAAGGAATTCTTCGTGAAAAATGGCTTCACACCCGGTTCACTCGACCCTACTCTTTTTACTAAATCATATGATGGTGAACTGTTTGTGTGCCAAATATATGTTGATGATATAATCTTTGGCTGTACTAACCAACGTTATAGTGATGAATTTGCCTATATGATGAGTGAAGAGTATCAAATGTCTATGATGGGAGAGTTGAAATTCTTCTTAGGTCTTCAAATTCGTCAGCAGCGCAATGGCATATTCATATCTCAGGAGAAATACCTCAAAGATGTACTGAGGAAATTCGGCATGCAAGATTGCAAAGGCGTCAAAATTCCTATGCCCACAAATGGCCATCTATGCACTGATGAAAATGGTATTGACTTCGATCACAAGGTATACCGCTCCATGATTGGTTCCTTATTGTACCTATGTGCATCTAGGCCAGATATAATGCTTAGTGTTTGCATGTGTGCCCGATTTCAAGCTTCACCGAAGGAATCACACCATAAGGCTGTGAAGCATATTCTTCGATATCTAGCTCACACACCAACACTAGGATTATGGTACCCCAAGGGCTCTGCTTTTGATCTCATTGGATATTCTAACTCTGACTATGCTGGTGATCGTGTGGACCGCAAGTCAACATCCGCACTTGTCATTTCCTCGGACGATCTTTGGTCCGTTGGTCCTCGAAGAAACAGAATCGTATCACCGCTTCATCTTTGAAGCTGAATACATTGCTGCTGGCTCATGCTGTGCTCAACTGCTTTGGATGAAGCAAACCCTCAAGGACTATGGCGTCAACGTGAAGAATGTGCCTCTCCTCTGCGACAATGAGAGTGCCATCAAGATTGCTCGTAACCCGCCAGCACTCAAGACTAAGCACATCCAGATTCGTCATCATTTTCTTTGTGATCATGTGTTGAAGGGCGACATCTCCATCGAGCATGTGAAGACTGAAGAACAGCTAGCTGATATCTTCACTAAGACCTTGGATGAAAAGAGATTTAGCAAGTTGCGGTGTGAGCTAAATATCTTAGAATCTTCAAATGTTCTTTGAAAAGGACACACATCCTAACCCTTATGCAGAATTGATGACTTAGATGTGCAACACATGAAGAAACGTTTTTCT
This sequence comes from Aegilops speltoides, assembly GCA_021437245.1. Taxonomy (NCBI): domain Eukaryota; kingdom Viridiplantae; phylum Streptophyta; class Magnoliopsida; order Poales; family Poaceae; genus Aegilops; species Aegilops speltoides. The sequence continues at coordinate 17,876 of JAHHZJ010003970.1, read as the reverse complement.
TCAATCAATGAAGAATAACAATCTAAGTGTGAAGAAATTAATGAAGAATTTGATTCTCAGAACCCTACGACAATTGTACGCGGTGTCTGAAATCATCATTATTATACGGTGGGTCACGCCACCACAAAAGTTGAAAATCTTCAATTTGAGTTTTTCCTCATTTTTGAAATTCCTCAGTCTTTGAAATTCTTCAACTTTGCAAAATCTTCACTGTTTCCGTCGTTTTTCTTCATTGGCTATATATATATATGTGAGTTTAAGTCCTCTACAACATTCACTTATTGCTATTTCTTCAAGTTGCGATTTCCGCTAAGTGAATGTGATCGGACCCTTCCCCCTCTATGCTATACTCGATCCAATCTATTCACAAATTCTTCATGTGCGTTCTGATTGAAACTCGTTCAAAGTCTTCACTGTGTCCTGTCAGCTGAAGAAATTGCGAACGAAACTTTAAAATAAATCTTATCCAGACTTTCGGTTTTACCGCTCAAACCGTTCCGCATCCCATGATGCATTAGTTTATTCACCCACGATCTTACACGATCTCATCTGCACAGTACGTGGGTGACACATGTCGCGTGGAGAAGAAAGGGCAGGGGCATGTTCGTCCCAAAATCTTCGGACGAACAGTTTTTACCGTGGCTATAAATACCCCTCTCCCTTCCTTACTTCATTTACTCTGCTCGGTCGCTGTCTCTCGCTCGAGCTCTCCTCAAACCCTAGTGCCGCCGCTATTCCATCGCCGTCGGTGAGGAAGAGCTTCACTGCCTCGACCTCGTCGCCGTCGTACTCGCGCCGGCTGCGGAAATCTTCACTCCGCCGCCGCCGTAGCTGTCTCCCTCTGCCAAGTTAGGGCGTGGGAGATCTAACGTGACGAACTTCACCACGGTTCATCTCTGTTCGTCGTGTTCTTCAGTTCGGGTAATTAAAAGTCACTTTTGTTACTCGCTTTGATTCTCAAACTTGTCTGAAAATCTTCAAAGGTGTTTTATTCTTCAAATCTTCACATATGAACACCTCGCACACTGTATGCTCTTGATCCATCTCTCTAAGCACTCATTTCTTCATGATTCCTCAATTGTGCAGATTTTTGATCTGTACGACTCTGGAACCTAAGACAAGAACGCTTAGTGAAATTCCTCAAGGCTCAACTAGTCAAATTCCTCAAAACTTGTCTTTTCGAAAAATCTTCTGAGAACGCATATGACCTCTCCAAATTCCTCGCACCTACACTCTGTTCACAGGTACTCATGTCCGCTACTGAATCACTAGGTTCTCATCAACTTAACTCATTTGCAGCGTTCCTTGAAGAAAAGTTGCATACTTCTTGAGTGTTCTATTGTTCAAATTCCTCACCAAGAAAATGGCGTAAGGCAAGAGACCGCAGAAGGAGGAAAGAAACCGGAGGTCATGACGCTTTTGAGATCCCCGATGAAATATACAAGGATTATTGCACACTGATGAAGCCAAGTTTGGCAGAGAAAACAAAAATCAGCGCAAAGTGCGATTCAGAGGATAGAACGAAGATGGGCACGAGAATGGAGGAATATCGCTATGTTACTCCAAAGTACATGAAGAAGTTCGCCTTAAACCCTCCATGCCCAAGAGCTCCATTGGCACTGGCAAGTCGCGATCCCACCAAAGATCAAGCGTGGTGAGGACTTTCTGAAGAATGGTCTAGGCGTCAAGCAAAACTGGCAAGACAAGCCAAGGAGGCAGTGAGGAAATTCAATGAGGATTCTGCTGCTGCTGCTGCCGCTGAGACCTCGGTCAAGCCGAGGAAATCAATGCCGAAGAAGCCTGCTCGCAAGCCAAGTGCTTCACCATCAGCGCCCTCACGGCCAAGTTCCTCAGCCGCGCCCTCACGGCAAATTCCTCAGACTACTGCTGCTCCATCAATGTCCTCAGCAGCTCCCTCCAAGTCCTCAACTCCTGTGCATCTGGCTACATGTCAAAGAACTCAAGGTTTCTCAATTGCTTCTGGTGTCTCAGCAAGTTCCTCAGCTGCACCAATGTCCTCATCAGGCCCCACTCTGCTGAAGAAAAAAGCAACAGCTGGACGCGGTCCTCGGTCAAGTCCAAGAAAGAAACAGGTTGCTTTCCACGTGCCCTCTGATGACGAGGCTTCTGATGAAGAACTTGCAGAAATCATCAGAGACAGACAAGCAAAGGCCGCTAGAGCCAAAGGAACACCTGTGCCTCTGCTTTTGGATCCGAAGAAGATCCTCGACTACATTGACTTATGGCATAAGGATCCAAACACTCCAATGCCTGATCTGCCTCTGACTCCTGGTCAAAGTCATATGCTAACCCATTTCATCGCTCAAGAGAAATGGAAGTTTGAAAAGGCTCGTGAAATAAAGAGAGCACAAGCTAGAAAGGAGAAGCTTCTGAAGAAGAACGTTGTCAGACTGACACCTGAAGAACTTCTCAAGGCTCAATCTGAGATCCAAGCCCTCAGCAAGGATTTCGATGCTTACAATGCTGACTGGCAAGGAGCCAAAGTGAGATTCGTCAATTTGACGAAGAAAATGACAACTGTTGCAGCCCCATCGCAACAAGAAAATCCTCAAGCTGCAGATTCTGCTCAGCCTGCTGAAGAGCGTGCCAGCACCGCTGATGAATTTCAGCCTGCTCATGAGAATACAAGTTCCAGGGCTGATGACTTCTTTCCAGCCACTGAAGAAATTCCCAGGGCATCCACTAGTGGTGCGCCTGAAGAAACTGAAGAGATCAGGGCAACTACACCTGTTGCGCCTGAAGAAACTGAACCATAGTCCTCAGCTCCTCCTGCGCCAACCCCAAATCCAATTCTTCCTTCTGCTTATGAAGTGAAGAAGACCAAGGCTGCAGAGCGAGCTGCAGTGAAGAAAAGGAAGGCATCAGCTGCGTCAAATTCTTCGGTCGCGAAGAAAATGAAGCCAATGACTAGCTCGCTTGAAAATCCCATTGATGCCATTCCCATTTCCTCCATGTCGTCTAAGGAAATTGTTCCTTATGGAGAAGAATACAAGATCCCAAGCGGATCTGATGAAGAAAATCACTCTGTTGCTACCTCAGAACAGTTTGATGAAGAAATTGAAGTGGAAGCATTCCCTTCAACGCCAGTTGTTTCCTCACCTATGCCTCAGTTCACAGCTGAAGAGGCTGGTGTTGAGGAAATTGAAAAAGAAGAAGAAGACGTGGATATTGGATGCACTATACCAGTGATGAATGATGACTTTTGGGAAAGTCAGCATCCCAATACTCCTCTCTTCACCCCCATTCAACAAATTCCTCAGTCCCCGGCTACAACTGTTCAAATGGGCTCTGAAGAAACTCATCCCGCATCGTCTGTTCATGAAGAAATTCCAGCCGCTAGTGCTGAAGAACCTGCTACTGCTGATCCCCACACTGCACAAGAAGAGGAACCAGAAAATCCTCAGCCTGAAGCACCTGAGATCGCGATTCCTGAGGTTGTGCTGCAAATCACTGACACTCCTCTGCCCAAACCGAAGAATCCGTTCTCGAGCAAGCAAAAATTCAAGGCTGAAGACTTCTTTTCTGAGCATGTGTTCTTCACTGACTACAATCCATATGACTCTGCTCGCATAAGGAAAAGACGTTTCTGGACTGCTACTCAAGCAAACTTCTATTCCTCAGTACTCTTTGACAAGGACAAAATCTTCGATCATGAGCATATTCCTCATGTGGATATGGAATCTCTGCCGTGCTTCGAGCCAGTCCTCAGAGTTATTCATGATGCAGGACTACTGAACTTCTGCACTGATATCTGTGATTGGAATGAAGAACTCATTCTTTAGTTCTATGCCACTCTGCATATCACCGGAGATGCTGAAGATGTCAATTCATGGGTGCTGGATTGGATGACTGAAAACACTCACTACAAGGCACCAGCAACTGAATTGCTTCGTGTCCTTCCTCTTGATCCTCCCCATGACAGTGCATGTTGCATCTACAATGACCGCGAACTGACAGATCATTATATGCAAGTGCTCATGAAGCCTTTGAAGCCAGGGCAGGCCCCTCGAACCAAATTCCTCGTCAAGAAATTGCTGTATGTGCCTCGGACTGTCTATCGAATCCTGACGAAGACAATGAGTCCTATCAAAGGCCACGACTCAAATGATGAAGATGTCGTTGGCATCATGAAGAACATGCTCTTCAACATCATTCATGGCGTTCCCGTCAACTTCCATGATTTCTTCATGAGGACTCTGGCTAATGTTGCAATGTCACCTTTTGAGCTGAAGCCCTATGCGCCTTGGATTATGAGATTCATAAGGGCAAGATCTTCACTGAACTACAAGGCTGACACTCTGAACCATGGTAGCTACTTGCCGCCCATTGAAGTCCTCAAGCGACCAATTTCATCATCTGATGATAAGGGCAAGGCAGCTGCTGTGATCGATGAAGGCACTCGTCCATTGGATGGTCAATTCCGTCTAGCTACATCTTACTCCACCAATGACGATTCTGCAACACATGACACTGCCGCAAATACCTCAGCTAAGCAAAATCCTCAAGCTACAGCACCCAGGGTGATGACTGACCGTGAGTTACTCCTGAGTCTTCATCAGAAGGTTGATCGCAATCACAAATGGGTGAAACGTCAATTTGCTGCAATTCTTCACAACATGACCTCGATACATAATGCAGTGAAGAAAAATCAGTATCACCTTCAAGAAACCCTCATCCGCACCTGGGCTGTTCTCACTCATGTATATTCCGCGGAAGAACTGAAGACTATGGGTCTCCAGGAAGCATTTGACTGGTCTGCACCACCTCCGAAGAAATTCAAGAGAGTCAAAGTTCCTGATCTAGTGGCGATTCTTATTCTTCATCGCGTGGCCGATGAACATGAAGATTTGGATGACATCTGCGGCAGGCCCTACTTCAATGAACAACCCGATAACGCCGGGCGCCTCCATCGACTTGAAATTCTTCAGGTGTTAGTCCTCGCCGATCCTTTTGGTCATTTGATGACAAAGGGGGAGAAATCTGAGTTAGTCTTCAAGAGGGTTTATATTATGGGCATTTTGTTAAGTTACAACTCTCGTTCTTCCGAAACTTTTATTGGATCGAGTTGTAATCTTAAATCCGATGGTGCCTTGATACTTTTGGTCGTGCTCTGATGCTTTTGATGCACTGAGCTCTGATACTTTTGATGTGCTATTCTGCATGCTTATTCCTCGTTAATATTATTGCACGCATGCTGAATCTCATCAGGCACCATATTTCATCATGCATTTCAAATTCTTCATATTATATATCAAATGCGTGTATGAATTACAAGATATAGGGGGAGTTCTCCATGATTTAATTCTTCAAATGTGCATTGCCTCAAAAGCAAATTCCTCACTATGCACATATTCAGGGGGAGTTCTTCTATATCTTGCAATCAAATTCCTCAATATTAGTATTTACACTTCATATGTTTATCCCCGTTGAAAACTTAACCTATGTTGTCATCAATCACCAAAAAGGGGGAGATTGTAAGTGCATCTAGTGCCCCTTAGTGATTTTGGTGTATTGAAGACTTATAGGTTAAGTAACTGATGCGTTTGTGAGTGTACACAGGTCTATAAGTCTATGAGGAGTTTGATATTTACAGAGAAAGTCGACCCTAAAATGAAGTTCTTCGATCAAGACTTTGATATTCGAAGACTTTCAAGACTTTGAAAGTGAAGAAATTGGTGTGACCTTGAAGACTTGGTATTCATTCGAGGAACATGAAGCGTGAAGACTTTTGTTTTCGTAGTTTCATTTTCTCTTTCTTGAGTCATAGGAAACACCGTCTTCGTTAAAGGGGTCGAGGAAATACTAAGGAAAAATTTCCATGTGATGCTCAACTCAAAATCCTACACCTACCAATCCCTTCGAGTGAAGCCATTGAAATCTCATACGATTCAGTCAAATTCTTGATGGATGAGACGCAGTTCTTACAGTCACCGATGACTTTGTTCGATCGAGGAGTTAGGAATTCGCCAGTGCGAATTGCCTAAACAGTGAGGAACATGATAGCCCTGAGGAATTTGAGAGTCAAATTTCCGACCGTTGCTGTGTTGCGTGCCGGCTGTCCAAAATATCTTATCCACCTAACAGTCATATCATTGAAGGGCATTTATGTCTTATCATGTCGGGCTGCTCCCTAGGCTATAAATAGCCGCCCCTACAACCACTAGTTGGTTGGCTGCTCCGAGAGAACTTGACACTTGTCATCTGAGAGCAACCCATCCTCCGAGGACTTTGAGCGAAAATCATCGAGTGAGGAAAATCCAAAACCAAACCCCACAAATCCAAAGTGATTGAGCATCATCAAGAAATTGATCTGCGTGGATCCGACGCTTGTTACCTTTGAAGACTGTGCTTCTTCCGACGGTTAGGCGTCAAGGTCTAGAGCATCCAAGAGGAATTGTGGATCGCCGAGTGACCAAGTCTGTGAAGGTTTGGAAGTCACCAAGACTTACCACGAGTGATTGGACGAGGCCTGCGTGGTCTTAGTTCAAGGAGAATATGGTGAGGATGGGTGTCTGAGTTGCGGCTCGAGATCGGGTGTCCGGATCTGTGTGTCCTCGAGTTTAAATACTCAGCCGCTCCAACCAGACGTACAACTGAGACAGCAGTTGGAACTGGTTTACCAAATCATTGTCTTCACCAACCGACTGGTTCTATTTCCTCAACTCATTCATTTCCTCATTCTATGTTGCATATTGTTCATATCTGTGCTTGAAGACTTTGACTGAAGACTTTCACAAATTCCTCAGTTCAATTTCTTCAGTCTGTTTGTCTTCACCTTGTTATCCTGTGTTTACGCTTCCTGTACTCTGTTCTAGTCTTCATTTCATCATGCTGACTATGTGTGTAATCTGTTATGTTTACCTCTGAGTACTTATTCCACTGCAAGTAGTTCTTCGCTAAGGAATTTCCTCACCAGCAAATTCCTCAGTGAAGAATTCATAAAAATCGCCTATTCACCCCCCTCTAGTCGATATAACGCACTTTCATTATCACACCTGATCATCACGTGGTGTCTCGGCACGACGAACTTTGGCAACGGTGCATACTTAGGGAGAACACTACTTGATAATTTTAGTGAGAGATCATCTTAAAATGCTACCGTCAATCAAAGCAAGATAAGATGCATAAAGGATAAACATCAAATGCAATCAATATAAGTGATATGATATGGCCATCATCATCTTGTGCTTGTGATCTCCATCTCCGAAGCACCGTCGTGATCACCATCATCACCGGCGCGACACCTTGATCTCCATCGTAGCATCGTTGTCGTTCGCCATCTATTGCTTCTCGACTATCGCTACCGCTTAGTGATAAAGTAAAGCAATTACAGTATGCGTTGCATTTCATACAATAAGCGACAACCATATGGCTCCTGCCGATTGCCGATAACTTCGTTACAAAACATGATCATCTCATACAATAAAATATAGCATCACGTCTTGACCATATCACATCACAACATGCCCTGCAAAAACAAGTTAGACGTCCTCTACTTTGTTGTTGCAAATTTTACGTGGCTGCTACGGGCTTAGCAAGAACCGTTCTTACCTACGCATCAAAACCACAACGATAGTTTGTCAAATAGACTCCGTTTTAACCTTCATAAGGACCGGGCGTAGCCACACTCGGTTCAACTAAAGTGAGAGAGACAGACACCCGCCAGCCACCTTTAAGCACGAGTGCTCGCAACGGTGAAACCAGTCTCACGTAAGCGTACGCGTAATGTCGGTCCGGGCTGCTTCATCTCACAATACCGCTGAAACAAAGTATGACATGCTGGTAGGCAGTATGACTTATATCGTCCACAACTCACTTGTGTTCTACTCGTGCATATAACATCAACGCATAAAACCTAGGCTCTGATACAACTGTTGGGGAACGTAGTAATTTCAAAAAATTTCCTACGCACACGCAAGATCATGGTGATGGCATAGCAACGAGAGGGGAGAGTGTTCGTCCACGTACCCTCGTGAGACCGTGGCGAAGCGTTATCACAACGCGGTTGATGTAGTCGTACGTCTTCACGATCCGACCGATCCAAGCACCGAACGTACGGAGCCTCCGAGTTCAGCACACGTTAAGCTCGATGGCGCCCCTCGAACTCCGATCCAGCCGAGTGTCGAGGAGAGTTCCGTTAGCGACGGCGTGGTGGCGATCTTGATGTTCCACGGCGCAGGCTTCGCCTAAGCTTCGCGATGATATGACCGAGGTGGAATATGGTGGAAGGGGCACCGCACACGGCTAAGGAACGATCCGTAGATCAACTTGTGTGTCTATGGGGTGCCCCTGCCTCAGATATAAAGGAGCAACGGGGTGCGGCCGGCCCTAGGAGGAGGCGCGCGAGGAGTCCTACTCCCACCGAGTAGGACTCCCCCTTCCTAGTTGGATTAGGACTTGGGGGAGGGAAAGAGGGAAGGGCGCCGCCCCCTCTCCTTGTCCTATTCGGACTAGGGGAGGCGCGCGCCTGCCCTGGCCGGCCCTTCCTCTTCTCCCTCATGGCCCACTAAGGCCCATTAACCCCGGAGGGTTCCGTAACCCCGGTGTTCCAGAAAATCCGCTTTCACCCGAACCATTCAAGTCAAACATAGTCTTCCAATATATCAATCTTTATGTCTCGATCATTTCGAGACTCCTCGTCATGTCCGTGATCACATCCGGACTCGAACAAACTTCGTACATCAAAACTTATAAACTCATAATAAAACTTTCATCGAAGCGTTAAGCGTCACGGACCCTACGGGTTCGAGAACTATGTAGACATGACCTAAAACCATTCTTGGTCAATAACCAATAGCGGGACCTGGATGCCCATATTGGTTCCTACATATTCTACGAAGATCTTTATCGGTCAAACCGCATAACAACATACTTTGTTCCTTTGTCATCGGTATGTTACTTGCCCGAGATTTGATCTTCGTATCCAATACCTAGTTCAATCTCGTTACAGCGAGTCTCTTTACTCGTTCCGTACGTCATCTCATAACTAACTCATTAGTTACATGCTTGCAAGGCTTAGGTGATGAGTATTACCGAGAGGGCCCAGAGATACCTCTCCGACAATCGGAGTGACAAAGCCTAATCTCGAATTATGCCAACCCAACATGTACCTTCGAAACACCAGAGAGCACCTTTATAATCACCCGATTCGTTGTGACATTTGGTAGCACACAAAGTGTTCTTCCGGTAGACAGGAGTTGCACAATCTCATAGTTGAAGGAACTTTGTATAAGTCATGAAGAAAGCAATAGCAGTATACTAAACGATCAAGTGCTAGGCTAACAGGATGGGTCATGTCAATCACATCATTCTTCTAATGATGTGATCTCACTAATCAAATGACAACACATGTCTATGGTTAGGAAACATAACCATCTTTGATTAATGAGCTAGTCAAGTAGAGGCATACTAGTGACTATAGTTTTGTCTATGTATTCACACATGTATCATGTTTCCGGTTAATACAATTCTAGCATGAATAATAAACATTTATCATGATATGAGGAAATAAATAATAACTTTATTATTGCCTCTAGGGCATATTTCCTTCAAGATTTGCCGCGTATCAGAGTGCGGGAGTGGGATCTGTGCCTGCCCAATGAGGGGCAGCCACGCCAATCGAGGACGGCATCTGGAGCATCTCGCGCCATTCTGGCCAACTCTTTTCTGTGCAGTCTGCCTGGCCGGACAGAGGAAGAGACACCGGTGGTGGGGCCGGATCTGCACGGGGATGTGACACCGCCATGCACTCGTGATGCTGGTTGGTTTCTGGTGAGTCTTTCCGAACAGCATGACGTGCCTAAGGCTGCACCTACCCAGGCCACTCCTACACCACCCCTCCAAGATCGTGTCTACCAGTTTTGCTCCGAGCTACGTGACCCGATCACCCACCTCCTGGAGCAACCACTACTCGGGGTCTGGCTGCTAAACAGAGGAAGCTGTCGGTGTCAAAACTGGCGGATCTCGGGTAGGGGGTCCCGATCTGTGCGTCTTAGGCTGATGGTAACAGGAAGCAAGGGACACAATGTTTACCCAGGTTCGGGCCCTCTCGATGGAGGTAAAACCCTACTTCCTGTTTGATTGATATTGATGGTATGAGTAGTACAAGAGTAGATCTACCATGAGATCGTAGAGGCTAAGCCCTAGAAGCTAGCCTATGATGACTATGATTGTGATCGTGACCGACCTTCTAAGGACCAACCTCTCCGGTTTATATAGACACCGGATAGGGCTAGGGTTTACATGGAGTTGGTTACAAGGAAGGTAATACAATATCCGGATCGCCAAGCTTGTCTTCCACGCAAAGGAGAGTCCCATCCGGACACGGGACGGAGTCTTGAGTCCTGTATCTTCACGCTCCAATAGTCCGGACGAAGTATAGAGTCCGGTTTTTCGGATACCCCCTAATCCAGGACTCCCTCAGTAGCCCCTGAACCAGGCTTCAATGACGATGAGTCCGGCGCGCAGTCTTGTCTTCGGCATTGTAAGGCGGGTTCCATCTCCGAATACTCCAAAGTACCTGTTACGATGAACAGTGTCCGGCTTCCCATTAATGTTATACTCCTCGGCTTCTGTGCCTCACTAATGACCCTTTCCACGGGTCAAGCAAATGCGAGGGAACGAGGCATTTTTGCATTTTCCACCCCCTGGTCCGGCAGGTTGACCGTCTATTTGAAGAGACGGGGATTCTCAGATCCAAACCTCATCCTCTTCCCTCGAGAAAGCATCCAACAGAGCACTCCAGAAAAACCATTCCAACATGGCCGCTCGTCGCAGCTCTTCTTCTCGCTCTCCCCGCTCCAAGCCGGGTGACTGGGAAGAGTGTTCAGTCCCTCATAGCCGTTTGATACAGTTACAAACCCAAGGGTTTCTCCCACTGGCGTTCATGGTCTTTGTCCGAGCCGGAATAGCCACTTATAATGGCGGGGAGCAAGCGGAGGGATCTCCTAATCCTTCTCCAGAGGAGCGAATATGCCTCATCTTGCATCTGCTAAGGGGTGTCGGGTTTCCTATCCACCCATTTCTTCGTGGGCTTCTAGAGTTCTACGGCCTCCAGTTGCACAACCTCACCCCTGCCTCCGTGCTGCATATAGCAGGATACGTTGCTCTTTGTGAGCTATTCCTGGGCTGCGAGGCTCACTTTGGGTTGTGGAAGAAGCTATTCTTCCTTGTCCCTCACAACCAGGGAGAATCCCTATGTCAAGTGGGCGGAGCCGAAGCATGGCGCATCGCCGAGACCGGATACCTATCCGGCACTCCCAAGAAGGCACCGGAGAACTGGCCCTCGGTGTGGTTTTATGTCAGCGACGTTCCCCTTCCGGATCCAGTCCGGACAGGTCTCCCTGAGTTCAACAATGCTCCGCCGAAGGCGCGTCGAAGCTGGCGCCCTCGGGGCCCCCAAGAGGAGGATACCAAAGAAATACATTTTCTGATGAGCCAGATAAAGTTACTGGCCAAATCCGGGCTGACGATAGTCGAGGTCATGGCAATATGCATAATGCAGGGAGTGTAGCCACTTCAATATCGGGGGAAGCCCATGTGGCACTACAATGGGGAAGATGATGCCACCCGCTGTGGCCGTAAAGGTCCGGACTCTGCCAAGGCTCTGGCGAGGATAATGGCCGATTTATATAAATGGGAAGAAGAAGAATTCCTTCACATTAAACCACGGGATGGGTTTTCTATGTACAACCCCCCAAACTGGGTAAGTCGTCATTCTTTCCCCTGCTTTACTTATTGCGGCATTCTTTGCCAAGATTATTTACCTCGATATTTCTGAGCAGGAACTGAGGAGGGCCGTAGAAGGAATCTCTAGCCCCTCCCCGCAGCCAGAGGACCCCGGAAGGTCCCTCGATCCAGGGCTTGAAGAAGATCCGGACATTACTGTGGAGCTCATCAACGGGATATTTTATCAGGCGAGTTGTGATGGCGCCTCAGTGGCCATTACCGCCGACTATCCCGGACTGCTGCCCACGTCGCGTGTAAGCCAAGCCGAAAAACCCTATCCTCCGAAGAAGATTCCTTTCTAATATCATGCCTTGCACCTGAAGTGTCGTGTTTTTGCAGAGACGATGGTCGGAGCACGGGGCCGAGCCCCTAGGGGCTCATCGGCAACGGGTGTCCGGATCGGGCAGGCTTAAGAGGAAGGCGGTTAGGGCCGAAACGCCGCTACAGAGGTAAGGTAAAAACCGGTTCTGTGATTATTGTATTTGAAATGTGACAACGCCCTTCATGTCCTGGCAGGAAGAGGAGTATCCGGACTATATCCGGGGATCCTGCCAATCACGCTTCCACCAGCCGGATTCCAGAGTCGGCTTCGTTGAGGAGGCGGACGTGGGGCCGATGCCGCATTGTCCCCCGACGGAGGACGCGGACATGCTCTCCTCCATGAATTCCAAAGTAGAGAGCGCCATGAATCACCGGCTGTCGGTGTCAAAACCGGCGGATCTCGGGTAGGGGGTCCCGAACTGTGCGTCTAGGCGGATGGTAACAGGAGACAAGGGACACAGTGTTTTTACCCAGGTTCGGGCCCTCTCGATGGAGGTAAACCCTACGTCCTGCTTGATTAATATTGATGATGTGGGTAGTACAAGAGTAGATCTACCACGAGATCAAGGAGGCTAAACCCTAGAAGCTAGCCTATGGTATGATTGTTGTAATGTATGTTGTCCTACGGACTAAAGCCCTCCGGTTTATATAGACACCGGAGAGGCTAGGGTTACACAGAGTTGGTTACAATGGTAGGAGATCCATATATCCGTATTGCCAAGCTTGCCTTCCACGCCAAGGAAAGTACCTTCCGGACACGAGCCGGAGTCTTCAATCTTCTATCTTCGTAGTCTTGGAGTCCGGCAGATAATGATAGTCCGGCTGTCCGGACACCCCCTAGTCCAGACTCCTCAAGAGCCCTGAACCAGTCTTCAATGACGATAAGTCCGGCGTGCACAATGTTCGGCATTGCAAGGCGGGTTCCTCCCTTGAATAATCCAGAGGAGATGATGAACACCAGGATAGTGTCCGGCTCTGCAAAAAATAATTTCCACGTTCCACCGTAGAGAGAATAAAACATATACACTAGCTCAATCTGCTGACGTATTGTGCGGCGTGACATCACACCGCTACCAAGCCCTTTGTTTGAATCATTTTTATTATTCCACCTCAGCACATTTAGCGAAGCGGTTTCCTTGGCACGTCTTGTCGAAGCAGAGATCGTGTTTCCCTTTATTCCGGGATTCTCATCAATACGGACGTGGGTAACCCAACCGCGCCATTGATGGTGGCGCTTGGGAGATAAGCGAGTTTTACCAGGCTGGTGGGGGACGCATAGTTTAGTCCGCCTATATATATGGGATAAGGATTCACCTTCTCACCTACGCCTTCTTCCTCCTTTGCTTATCCATCCTCACAAGACTCAAGCTCCAACGCTCAAGCCTGCGCATCTCGCCTCGACCTTCTCCAAATATGTCCGGAGCGGGAGGTAAATGGTTGGTCTCCACCGCTAAGGAGGAGGACATCACCAAGCTGCGCGACGCCGGATATATTTCCAGCGATATCGCGCATCGGCTGCCCGACGCGGGGCAGCTCATCCCTACCCCCGGGCCTCATGAGAGGGTCGTCTTCCTCCCCCACTTCCTCCGCGGACTGGGCTTTCCGCTCCATCCATTTGTCCGGGGGCTCATGTTTTACTACGGCCTAGATTTCCACGATCTGGCGCCGAACTTTGTCCTCAACATCTCGGCGTTTATCGTCGTGTGTGAGGCCTTCCTCTGCATCCAGCCCCACTTCGGCCTGTGGCTCAAGACCTTCAACGTCAAGCCGAAGGTTGTGAAGGGCACGCAAGCGGAATGCGGAGGCGCCATGTTGGGTAAACTGCCCAACGTCCCTTGGCTAGAAGGGACCTTCGTGGACTCCGTCAAGGGGTGGCAATCGGGGTGGTTCTACATCATTGAGCCGCGCGAGCCTACATGGGCGGCGGCCCCCGAATTTAGATCTGGAATCCCCACGCAGCTCACCTCCTGGAAAGAGAAGGGCTTGCGGTGGGGCGATCCGGTGGAGGTGACGGGACTCGGCGTGCATCAAGAAGATGGTGAGCAATAAGCTCCGGCTCGTCGACGTGGTCCAAGTCATGCTCCTCCGGCGGATTCTCCCATGCCAAGAACGGGCATTCAATCTGTGGGAGTTCAACCCGGAACAGCACCAGGCGCTAAGCGGGCTCTTCGGCACAACATACGAAGGTGCCTGGAGGGTGCTGTTCAAGGGCGCCGAAGCCCCCGCATCCGAGACGAAAGATCGCGGATTCAGCGGGCAGTGTCCAACTGACGCGGTAAGTGATTCAACCCCATTACGGGACACTTGTGATAATTAGATTGACTCTAGTGAGGTTTTAATCTGCCTCTTCCTTTGACAGTAATGGATGGAGAAAGCCAAGCTGCTCATCAGCCCGGCTCCCATGCCAGAAGACCCAGTGGATGCCCGATTAGCAGGGCTGCTGGTTCCGGCACCGCACGTGGTGCCGGAGAAGAAGGCCAAGAAGGTGGCCGCGGGGACTCGAAAGAGTTCCCATAATCAGGCGTCTGACGACGACGAGGACTCCTCCCCTGAGGACGAGGAGGAGGAGTATTCTCTCCCGGAGGAGGGAGAGAAGAAAAGGAAGGCTTCCCCAACTGGGGGGGCGAAGGGTCCAAGAGGGGGAAAACTATCCCCCCGGACAGTTTCGCCAACATCGACGTTGGCGAGGATGAGTGGCCTCCAAGGGCCAGGCGTCCGGCAGGATCGTAAGTATTCGGATCATTTATATGCCGTATATTGTATGTCATGCAGTGTCCTTCTAACGCCGCATTCTGCCTGTAGTCCGGCCGTTGACGATCTTCCCGACTCGATGAGCGGGTCATTGGCATCGTCGGATGTAAATTCCATCCCGACTGCCTCCACCCCACGCGTCGACGAGGACGCCGAGGTGGGATCCCACAGAGGGACCCATCAGGAGGAGGCTCCGGAGGTGCTGTCAGGCAGCCTCCCGGACTTCGTGCCGGACTCCACACCGGAACCCGCAGTGGTTCCAGAGTCCAGCAAGCGGCCCCTTCGAAAGAAGGGCAGGACCACGACGCCGGCGGCCTCCGTCCATCCGGAGGCGCCGGATAGCCTGTTGGAAGCGCTTAAAGGTGCTTCCATCGAGGAAGAACACCGCACTGTCATGAGTGCAGTGATTGTTCAGCTCGCCAAAAGTGGGCTGACCAAAGCCTGCAGCAGCCTTCTAACATGCTTTGAGGTAAGAAGTTAAAGTTGTGTAATGTAATACCGCATAGACAGTAGCCCCTGATGCTTAGTTCGGTGTTCGGAAGGAAAAGCCGGACTAAGGATCTAACAAGATATACGCAGGGTTGCTAAAAAATATGTCCATATGGGTTTGCAGGCTGCGCTGCTGGCCTCTGTCGCATTAACGGCAGAGGTCGAAGTGCTGAAGAAGAATCTCGAGCGGTCCGAGCAAGAGCTCGGCCATGCGAAGAAGCAGCTCGAGGAAAAAGAAGGTGAGTAACACTTCTTTAAATAAGTACCTTACAGAAAAGGATTTTGGTTGCAAACAAAATTAACAAGGATAATATGTGTATTGTAGGGGCCACTAAGGAGGTGGCAGCCCTGAAGGATGCCGTGTCCGTGGCGAGCATATCTTGACCCGCAACAGGCTGAGCGAGAAAAACAAGAGGCACGGGTGGCGGAAGTTCGGCAAGAGCTCCAAGCTCTCATGGCAAAACATGAGAGTTTGGAGCGTGACTCCAAGACTCGAGAGTCCGAGCTTGCCTCGGCTCTCAAAAGTGTCGAGTCCGCCAAGGCCAAGGCCCAGAAGGCCCTTCAAGAAGTGTAGGACATAAAAAAGATTGCGGCGGGTAAGGCGTTTTTCATGCAAAGCAAGCATGTTAATGTGAATTACCGCATACTTACCTGAATTCGGAGCTCTCCAGGGGCGTTTTCAGATCTGCCGCATAGTGCATCTGATGCCGCCGCATTCTATCATGGCGAGGAGGGAGCTCGACAGAGATGGTCTTCTGGTCTCAGTACGCTGAGGCCGGCCATCCGGTGCCCCCAAGCGACCAGCTGAAGCAGCTGGTCGAACTCCACAAGGTAGCTGAGGAGGCCATGAAGGGTCTCATAGTCCGGCTGTGGCCTGGACAGGCCATGCCAGGAAGCTACTTTGGCCTTGTGCGGCGGCTGTTGGGTGCATGCCCCAGGCTGGACGTCATCAAGCGCTCCGCCTGTATTGAAGGCACTCGTCAGGCCCTTGCCCGCATAAAGGTGCAATGGGGCAAGCTGGATGCGGAGAAGCTTCTCACGGATCCACCGCCGCCGGGCAAGGAGCATCGCACGCCGGAGCAATATTATAAAGTTGTCCTGAAGGGAGCCTGTGATATTGCGGTGAATGCCCCCGAAATGTAATCTTTGAGTGAACTCGCTGTGTTTTTATCCTTGGCGCTGAAAACTTCGTTTATATGCGCCATGAGCAACGCTTGTTTAATTTAAAATATTACCTTCTGTGCGGCCATTTGTTAAATCTGAGAGATGGCAAGTCGTTGGCTTCAGCCCCCAAGCCACGAGTCTTTGGGGTGTTCGTGATAAACTTGAGTACTCTTGTTCCCATTTTGGGTCCATCTAGGAGGCGCCAACACGACGAACAAGGCAACCGGACTTATAATGCTTGAACACTCTCACTTAGCCATAGAATTCTATAATTTTAAATTTGGTGAAGCCCCGGTATTCGGAAGACCGAATCCGGGCGCTATCCACGCCTTCATCGGACATCATCCGAACTTCGCTCGGCGGCGTGAGTCTTTAAGGACCCGAAGAACCTCTCGAACAGCGACCGGTCTCGCCATATCATGCTAGTCGGTTTTAGCTTTCTCATCGAGGCGTTAACTTTGGCTCAACCGGGTGCAATCGCAGTGGTTCTCCAGTGCTACCTTAGCCGACGGAACGGCGTAAGGCACCAAAACATGGGAGCCGGCAAACCCAACTATTGACCCAAGACATGATTCGGAGCCGATTCATATAATGCTATAAGTTCGGGGTGCCGCACTTGTGAAAGTGTTCGGACTTAATCACACCATAATCTGGGGAACATAAGCCCCTGGCGTATTCGGCCGTACCAAAACGTACGGGTGCAAGATGTCATATAATGAACATATAAAAGATAACGCAATTGCGATAAAAACGTGCTGCATTATTTATTAAAGGAAGTCTGCTAGTAGGGCGGACTGATACAGATAGTGCGGTAAGCAAGGGATTTGCACTAAGTAAACACGTCCCCCTCCAGGGATAAGCTGCAGACTTGGTGTATGTAATTGAATTTAATGCTCGTAATTGAGACCACCTGAGTGTTCGTCGCAGCCTTCTTTAGTCCCTGACTGTTGCATCGTGAGTTCGGCGAGGTCGCCATCGGACTGTGCTTCTGGTTAACGGAGTCCTGTATACACGAAAGAAGAAAAGATAAAAATAAAAACAGGGGGGCGCTAGTGTTAGCCCCTGGTGTGGTCGAGCCGCACTCTTGGTCCCTTGTGATCGTGCCCCTTTCCCTGCGCCCATGGTATCTCCAAAGCGTAATGGTGTACGCGGAGTGTTGTTCTTGCGATCATGCGCGGGCGAGGGTTGGGGCCGCATTGCTACGCGTGCTCTGGTCGCACCAGGTGGTCTTGGTTGGCATTGCTCCGTGCGCGTTTTGCTGTATCCGGCTTTTTGACTGCCGGACTTGAGAATTGCCTGAGAAGGCTGCTCAGATACGCCGCGAGCGCTGTATGTTCCTCCATTCGAGGGAGCGTTCAGATTTCCATTGACCGTGATGACTCCACGAGGGCTGGCATCTTGAG
>JAHHZJ010003969.1:0-40782 GCA_021437245.1 Aegilops speltoides | reverse complement strand
CTTGCTTAAGCCCGTAGCAGCCACGTAAAACTTGCAACAACAAAGTAGAGGCCGCCTAACTTGTTTTTGCAGGCATGTTGTGATGTGATATGGTCAAGACGTGATAAGATATAAGTTGTTGTATGAGATGATCATGTTTTGTTGAAGTTATCGGAATCGCGTAAGCCCTATGGATGTCTCTTTGTTGCATATGGTGTCGTGCGGTGACAATAGAGATCATGATAGTACTTTGGAGATGGAGATCAAAGGCTAAGATGATCATGGCCATATCATGTCACATATTTTGATTGCATATGATGTTTATCTATTATACATCTTATTCTTGCTTTGATTGACGGTAGCATTTTAAGATGATCTCTCACTAGTTATCAAGAAGTGTTCTCCCGAGTATGCACCGCTGCAAAGTTCGTCCTGCCTGCACACCACGTGATGATCGGTGTGATAAGCTCTACGTCCATCTACAACGGGTGCAAGCCAGTTTTGCACACGCAGAATACTCAAAGTTAAACTTGACGAGCCTAGCATATGCAGATATGGCCTCGAACACGGAGACCAAAAGGTCGAGCGTGAATCATATAGTAGATATGATCAACATAAGATGTTCACCATTGAAAACTACTCCATCTCACGTGATGATCGGTTCGTTTAGTTGATTTGGATCGTGATCACTTAGATGACTAGAGAGATGTCTGCCTAAGTGGGAGTTCTTAAGTAATATGATTAATTGAACTTAAATTTATCATGAATTAGTCCCGTAGTATTTTGCAAATTATGTTGTAAGATCAATAGCTTGAAGTTGCTTTCATATGTTTATTTTGATATGTTCCTAGAGAAAATTGTATTGAAAAATGTTAGTAGCAATGATGCGGATTGGATCCGCGATTTGAGGTTTATCCTCATTGCGCACGTAAGAATTATGTCCTTAATGCACCGCTAGGTGACAAACCTATTGCAGAGCAGATGCGACGTTATGAACGCTTGGCTAGCTCAATATGATGACTACTTGATAGTTTTGTGCACCATGCTTTATGGCTTAGAATCGGACTTCAAAGATGTTTTGAACATCATGGACCATATGAGATGTTCCAGAGTTGAAGTTAATATTTCAAGCAAATACCCGAGTTGAGAGATATGAAGTCTCCAACAAGTTCTATAGCTAAAAGATGGAGGAGAATCGCCAACTAGTGAGCATGTGCTCAGATTGTCCGATACTACAATCACTTGAATCAAGTGGGAGTTAATCTTCCGTATAAGATAGTGATTGATGTAATTTCTAGTCACCATCACCAAGTTAGTAGAACTTCATGATGAACTAGAGTATGCAAGGGATGATGAAAATTATTCCGAAGTTTTCATGATGATAAAATCGATGAAGGTAGAAATCAAGAAAGAACATCAAGTGTTGATGGTTAACAAGACCACTAGTTTCAAGAAAAGGGCAAAGGGATAGAAGGAACTTCAAGAAAACGGCAAGCAAGTTGTCGTCAATGAAGAAGCCCAAGTCTGGACCTAAACCGAGACTAAGTGCTTCTACCGCAAAGGGACTGGTCATCGAAAGCGAACTACCCCAAGTATTTGGCGGATAAGAAGGATGGCAAAGTGAACAAAGGTATATTTGATATACATGTTATTGATGTGTACTTTACTAGTGTTTATAGCAACCCTCGGTATTTGGTAATCGGTTCAGTGCTAAGAGTAGTAACTCAAACAGAGTTGCGAATCAAATGAAACTAGTTAAGGGTGAAGTGACGATGTGTGTTGAAAATAGTTTCAAGATTGATATGATCATCATCGCACACTCCCTATACTTTCGGATTAGTGTTGAACCTAAATAAATGTTATTTGGTGTTTGCGCTGAGCATGAATATGATTTGATCGTGTTTGTTGCAATACGGTTATTCATTTAAGTAAGAGAATAAACTATTGTTCTGCTTACATGAATAAAACCTTATATGGTTACACATCCAATGAAAATGGTTCATTGGATCTCGATCGTAGTGATACACATATTCATAATATTGAAACCAAAGCACCACCTATCGGAACCACGAGAAAAATCTCCGTGTCTTCATTATGCTTGCTCTTCTCCACCTCTCATTTACTATACGTGCAATTTACTTTCCGCTGCCACAACTCTAGAATTGCATGTAGGGTGATACTTGACTTGGTTATCATTGTGAACTTGCTAAGAATCTACTCCAATCAAAAGGCATAAACTTAAGTTGTCAAGTAGTCTAATCACCCCCTCTAGACATACTCCGATCCTACAAGTGGTATCAGAGCTTTGGTCTCCATTGGATTGGCTTCCATTGCATTGACTCCATAAGCTTGGTTTCACAACCTAGAGAGTATGGCGCCTAGTGAGGGTAATTTCAGAGAGGTCCTTACTTTGATGGTTCAAACTTTGCTAGTTGGAAGCATAAAATGAAAATGCATATTCTTGGACATAACCCTGCCGCATGGGGCATTATTTGTGTTGGCTTGCAAGGTGAGTTCTTCAAGAAGGAAAAGTTCCGATCAAGTTACTGCGGATGAGCGGATGTTACGAACAATGCTCAAGCTTGTGACATTCTCTTCAATGCTTTGTGTCCCGAGGAGTTCAACAAGATCAGCCGTCTTGAGAATGCAAAAGAGATTTGGGATACTTTGGTCGAAATGCACGAAGGTACCGAGTCCGTGAAGGAATCAAAGCTAGATGTTCTTCAAGGTGAGCTTGACAAGTTCAAGATGAAGGAACGTGAAGGAGTCGCTGAAATGTACTCTAGGCTTGCTCTCATCACCAACGAGATGGCAGGCTTAGGAAGCGAAGAAATGACCGACCGATTCATCATCAAGAAGATTCTCGAGCTTTGGATGGAAAGTATGACACCGTGCACTTTGATCCAAATGATGCCAAACTACAAAGATCTCAAGCCTACCAAGTCATTGGAAGGATTGTTGCTCATGAGATGACACTTAAAGATAAGGAAGAGCTTCACAACAAGTCAAGTGGTGCTTACAAAGCTGCAGTTGAGGCTCCCACATCCTCAAGTGACAAGCTAGTTTCCAATGAAGAGATAATCCTAATGGTGAAGAACTTCAACAAATTCTACAAGAGTAGAAGCAAGGAAAGAAGCTCAAAGTCTAGATCATATGATGAAAAGAGATCTTCTAGTCGTGATCGAAATCTGCTAATTGTGGAAGACCCGACACTACTCAAATGAGTGTTCGATTTCACAAGAGAAGAGAAGAATTCCAAGAAGAAGAAGCTCAAGAGAAGAGTCGCCGAAAAGAGAGAAGGAGTAGAGATGATCGTTATGAACGAAGATCCTCTCGGAGAAGCAAGGATTCGAAAGGAAAGACAAGTCATCAAGGAGCTACACAAGAAGAAAACATCAAGCTCATGTTGGTGAATGGGTTTCGCCCGACCGGCTAATCACTCCGAAGAAGCTATCACTCCAACTCCGAACACACCAAGATGAAGTGTGCGGTCTTGTTCTCGTGTCCTCCAACTCCAACTCCTATGACATATTTGATTCACCAAATGAGGGAATTGGAAGATGCTTCATGGCAAAAGGCCCCAAGGTAACACATCCCGAGTTTATTGACTTTGATAGTGATGAGGATGACTTGCTTGGTGAAGATGAGCTTTACATGATAAATCTAGTGAACTTAGTAATGATGAACATGCTAGTAGTCTTTATAGTCAGAAGAGTCGAATGACAATGCTATGAAGGAGATTGAGCGCCTAACTAAAGAACTAAACACTCTTAAGTTAGCTCATGAAACAACTCAAGAAGATCATAGAGAGCTCCTAAGATCTCATGAGAAGCTACGCTCGAGAAGCTCAATCTAGAGCAAGAACATGAGTTTCTAAAAGCTATCAATGACGATCTTCAAAGAAGAGTTCTTCATATCTTGCCAAACGACTTCTCTTGTCTAATTCTTGCCACCTATCAAAACTAAGCATGACAAGCATAAGAAAAATTCTTCATCTAGTAGTAACAATAATCATGCTAAATCAAATGTTGTTACTTCTAGTAATTCTCTTGATTCCACTAACAATGTTTCAAGCCAAGTTTCACTTGAGCAAGAAAATAGTCTATTGAAAGGGATTATAGAGAAAGGTGTCTACAAGAGTCTTGCGGCAAGAGCTTTGAGGAAATTGTTCGAAACAAGGAAGACACCGAAGAATCAAGGAATTGGTTTTATGAAGTTCAACGCCGAGGGTGTTGAATGGGAAGAAGGTCAATATCCCACTCCAAAGTTCGCTCTCAAGAGGAGAAGTATGATCCTACTTCTTCCAATGAGGAACAAGCTCAAGATGACCTTCCACCACAAGACCACAAGCTAAAAGGCAAGGACAAGCTTCAAGAGGAGATTGATGCATTCATTGAAGCACCCAAGGCCATGGTCAAGGGTTCCCAAGGCAACTTCAAGTTCTACTGACAAGCTCAACTACTACCCCAAGGATTCCCATCAAGATGATGTGGATCCCAAGAAGAAGAACTAGAGAGTTCTTGAGGGTGACTACCAACATACTTCACTCACATTCATTTTGGCAAGGACTTGTGCAATCAACTTCCACATCTTGCACTAGTTCATGGAGTCACAAACCCTCATGTTGGTAAGTCAAGGGACAAGGTAATCATTGCTTTCATGGACATCATCTATTGTGTACTTCAATCTATGTCCATGGATATCCTTGTTTGTTCCTTGTGGGACTAACCCATGTAGGTATTGAAAGTGCCCGAATCCAAAGGATTGCTCCCAACTCTTGTGATCTTCATCAACATTGAGCATCCACATCTTCAACATCTACATGAAGTCTTCAACGACAACCCAAGGTTAGTTTGACCCTTTAAAAGGGTTCTCACATCAAGGGGAGCTTTGCTTAAAGAAATGAGCCAAAGCATCTTCTAATGATGTGAACACATTAATGCTTTATGGAAAAGTGGTAACCCCACTTGCTTTAACGATGAGTATGACCTATGATCAAATGTTCTCATTTGACTCCTAAGTCAATATACTCATATATAGATGACCTAGTCATCGCCAAATTGTGCTAGTTGCTAAGTGTTTTGTTTGTGCATGTTTGACACATATTTCATTTGCTATCTTATTGTGTGAGCATGTTGGATGCATGGTTTTATCCATTCGAGGACATCCATTTGTTGCTTTGGTCTTTTGGATTTTTTCGACCAAATGGATGGACAAGAATGCCTAAGTTCCTCCCCTAGCTATCTATGCTTTCTTGTCTCAAACTCTATTCATGCTTATATCACAAACTTTGAACAAGACTTTTTCGGACAGATCGAGTGAGGAGCACTTGAGCCACCGATCCGTCAAAAGCCTAACTTCCAAAACCTTCTAAGTACTTTCGTCAAACCGATATACTCAAATCGATGATCAAATCACTTGATTGATCTAGTTTTCACTCGGTGAAACCGAGTTTCAAATTTCGGCGGATCAAGTGTGTAATCGCACGCAGCTAACCATCTCGGTCCCACCGAAGTTTTCAAACTCGGTCCCACCGACAACCGAAGGGTATATACCCGGGACAAGCTGATTTCTTCAAACGCCCGCCTCAAACTCTTCGCCGCCGCCTTTGGTTCCGGATTGTCTCCGCTGGCCACCAGGCGCTGGTCTCCATCGCCAACGGTCTTTTCATCGCTGTTGGCCAGAGTGAAGCTCCACCGCATTGGGTGAGTTTCATCCTCTCGTGCTCCAACCGCTGATTCAATGCACGTTAGGTGTTGTCATGTTTCTTGCCAAGATTGAGATCTCCCTATCCAGCCGCTTAGATCATAGAACAAAATTCGAGTGAAAATTTTAGGGTTAGGTTTCGCCGAACACATCTCGTAAAGGGAAGAGAGAGGACGGCCGGAGGAGGACGACATGGCCACTGGCTGGAGCCGACACCAAACCCTAGCTGTCGGGAGAAGGTCGCAGGGGATTTGGTGGTCGTGGCGCGGATCTAGCCGCATGGGAGGGCTCCATGGTGTGAGGGGGCCTCGTCTTGTGCTTCACATGATGGCTGGATTCGCCGGATGTCACCTGAATCAGCCGCCGCAGGTGGCGCAATGAGGAGCTGCGCCAAGAGAGAGATGGGATGAGAGGGATGGGCGGGTGGGGGATACGGCGGATCCGGTAGACTCTGGAGCTGCGATGTGGGAGGAGGGGAGGGGAGGGCCGGCGGCGAGGTGGGAGGAGGAGGGTGACGAGGCGGTTGGTGGTGGCGATTTGGGAGAGACCAGGGGCATCGGGGGCTCTGTTTCTGGCACGTCGCTCTCTCCTTTCCTGTGTTTTTTTTCTATATATGTCCGACGATAGGGTAAGAGCTACAAATCTGCAACGGATATTTGCAACCTTTAATTTGTGTATCTATTGTGAATTTTACAACGTATAGCCAAAATGTTGTAGAATGTGTGTTGCTTTATAAGGGGTATCCTTGTAGTGAAGACTCCGTTCTCCGGAACAGTGGAGCGAGCAACTGACTTATTGGAAATAATACATACTGATGTATGCGATCCAATGAGTGTTAAGGCTCATGGCGGTATCGTTATTGTCGACCTTCACAAGATGATTTGAGCAGATATGGGTATATCTACTTGATGAAACATAAGTCCGAAATAGTTGAAAGGTTCAAAGAATTTCAGAGTGAAGTGGAAAATCATCGTGACAAGAAAATAAGGTTTCTATGATCTGATCATGGAGACAAATATTTGAGTTACGAGTTTGGTATTCAATTAAAACAATGTGGAATAGTTTCACAAATTCATGCCACCTGGAACACCACATCGTAATGGTGTGTCCGAACGTCATAACCGTACTGTATTGGATATAGTAGAATCTATGATGTGTCTTACCGATTTACCAATATCGTTTTGGGATCATGCATTAGAGACATCTACATTCACGTTAAATAGGGCACCATCTAAATCCGTTGAGACGACACTATATGAACTGTGGTTTAGCAAGAAACCAAAGTTGTCGTTTCTTAAAGTTTGGGGCTGCAATGCTTATGTGAAAAAAAAATCATCCTGATAAGCTCGAACCCAAATCGGAGAAGTGCGTCTTCATAGAATACCCAAAGGAAATTGTTGGGTACACCTTCTATCACAGATCCGAAGGCAAGATATTCATTGCTTAAGATGGATCCTTTCTAGAGAAGGAGTTTCTCTCGAAAGAAGTGAGTGGGAGGAAAGTAGACCTTGATGAGGTAACTGTACCTGTTCCGTTATTGGAAAGTAGTTCATCACAGAAATCTGTTCTTGTGACTACTATACCAATTAGTGAGGAAGCTAATGATGATGATCATGTAACTTCAGATCAAGTTACTACCGAACCTCGTAGGTAAAACAGAGTGAGATCCGCACCAGAGTGGTATGGTAATCCTGTTCTGGTGGTCGTGTTACTTGACCATGACAAACCTACGAACTATGAGGAAGCGATGATGAGCCCAGATTCCGCGAAATGGCTTGAGGCCATGAAATCTGAGATATGATCCATGTATGAGAACAAAGTATGGACTTTGATGGATTTGCCCGATGATCGGCAAACCATAGAAAATAAATGGATCTTCAAGAGGAAGACGGACGTTGATAGTAGTGTTACTATCTACAAAGCTCGACTTGTTGCAAAAAGGTTTTTGGCAAGTTCAAGGGGTTGACTACGATGAGACCTTCTCACCCGTAGCGATGCTTAAGTCTGTCCGAATCATGTTAGCAATTGCCGCATTTTATGATTATGAAATTTGGCAAATGGATGTAAAACTGCATTCTGAATGGATTTACGGAGGAAGAGTTGTATATGATGCAACCGTAAGGTTTTATCGATCCAAAGGGAGCTAACAAAGTGTGCAAGCTCCAGCGATCCATTTATGGACTGGTGCAAGCATCTCGGAGTTGGAATATACACTTTGATAAGTTGATCAAAGCATATAGTTTATACAAACTTGCGGTGAAGCCTGTATTTACTAGAAAGTGAGTGGGAGCACTACAGACATTTCGATAAGTATATGTGAATGACATATTGTAGATCGGAAATAATGTAGAATTATTCGCAAAGCATAAAGGAGTGTTTAAAAGGAGTTTTTCAAAGAAAGACCTCGGTAAAGCTGCTTACATATTGAGCATCAAGATCTATAGAGATAGTTCAACACGCTTGATAAGTTTTTTCAATGAGTACATACCTTGACAAGATTTTGAAGTAGTTCAAAATGGAACAGTCAAAGAAAGAGTTCTTGCCTGTGTTACAAGGTGTGAAATTGAGGAAGACTCAAAACCCGACCACGGCGTAAGATAGAAAGAGAATGAAAGTCATTCCCTATGCCCCGCCATAGGTTCTATAAAGTATGCCATGCTGTGTACCAGATCTGTTGTATACCCTACATCGAGTTTGGCAAGGAGTACAATAGTGATCTAGGAGTAGATCATCGGACAGCGGTCAAAATTATCCTTAGTGGAATAAGGATATGTTTCTCGATTATGGAAGTGACAAAAGGTTAGTCAGTAAAGGTTACGTCGATGCAAATTTTGACACCGATCTGATGACTCTAAGTCTCGATCTAGATACATATTGAAAGTGGGAGCAATTAGCTAGAGTAGCTCCGTGCAGAGCATTGTAGACATAGAAAATTGCAAAATACATAACGGATCTGAATGTGAAAGACCCATTGACTAAGATTCTCTCACAAGCAAAACATGATCACACCTTAATACTCTTTGGGTGTTAATCACATAGCGATGTGAACTAGATTACTGAATCTAGTAAACCCTTTGGGTGTTGGTCACATGGCGATGTGAACTATGGGTGTTAATCACATGATGATGTGAACTATCGATGTTAATTACATGGTGATGTGATCTAGATTATTGACTCTAGTGCAAGTGGGAGACTGAAGGAAATATGCCCTAGAGGCAATAATAAAGTTATTATTTATTTCCTTATTTCATGATAAATTTTTATTATTCATGCTAGAATTGTATTATACATGTGTGAATATATAGACAAACAGAGTGTCACTAGTATGCCTCTACTTGACTAGCTTGTTAATCAAAGATGGTTATGTTTCCTAACCATGGACAAAGAGTTGTTATTTGATTAATGGGATCACATCATTAGTTGAATGATCTGATTGACATGACCCATTCAGTTAGCTTAGCACCCGATCGTTTAGTATGTTGCTATTGCTTTCTTCATGACTTATACATGTTCCTATGACTATGAGATTATGCAACTCCCGTTTACCGGAGGAACACTTTGTGTGCTACCAAACGTCACAACGTAACTGGGTGATTATAAAGGTGCTCTACAAGTGTCTCCAAAGGTACTTGTTGGGTTGGCGTATTTCGAGATTAGGATTTGTCACTCCGAATGTCGGAGAGGTATCTCTGGGCCCTCTCGGTAATGCACATCACTTAAGCCTTGCAAGCATTGCAAGTAATGAGTTAGTTGCGAGATGATGTATTACAGAACGAGTAAAGAGACTTGCCGGTAACGAGATTGAACTAAGTATTGGATACCGACGATCGAATCTCGGGCAAGTAACATACCGATGACAAAGGGAACAACGTATGTTGTTATGCGGTCTGACCGATAAAGATCTTCATAGAATATGTAGGAACCAATATGGGCATCCAGGTCCCGCTATTGGTTATTGACCGGAGACGTGTCTCGGTCATGTCTACATTGTTCTCGAACCGTAGGGTCCGCACGCTTAAGGTTTCGATGATGCTTATATTATGAGTTTATGAGTTTTGATGTACCGAAGGAGTTCGAGTCCCGGTGAGATCGGGGACATGACGAGGAGTCTCGAAATGGTCGAGACGTAAAGATCGATATATTGGACGACTATATTCGGAGTTCGGAAAGGTTCCGAGTGATTCCGGTATTTTTCGGAGTACCGGAGAGTTACGGGAATTCGTATTGGGCCTCATTGGGCCATACGGGAAAGGAGAGAAAGGGCCAAAAGGGTGGCCGCACCCCTCCCCTTGGACTAGTCCGAATTGGACTAGGGAGGGGGGGCGCCCCCTTCCTTCCTTCTCTTTCTCTCTTCCCTTTCCTTCTCTCCTACTCCTACTACATGGAAGGGTTCCTAGTTGGACTAGGAAAGGGGGAATCCTACTCCCGGTGGGAGTAGGACTCCCCTAGGGCGCGCCATAGAGAGGGCCGGCCCTCCCCTCCTCCACTCCTTTATATACGGGGGCAGGGGGCACCCCATGGACATACAAGTTGATCATTGATCGTTCCTTAGCCGTGTGCGGTGCCCCCCTCCACGATATTACACCTCCATCATATTGTAGCGGTGCTTAAGCGAAGCCCTGCGACAGGAGAACATCAAGATTGTCACCACGCCGTCATGCTGACGGAACTCCCCCTCGGAGCCTCTACTGGATTGGAGATCGAGGGTGCGTCATCGAGCTGTACGCGTGTCAAGAACTCGGAGGTGCCGGAGTAACGGTGCTTGGATCGGTTGGACCGGGAGGACGTACGACTACTTCCTCTATGTTGCGTCAACGCTTCCGCTTTGGTCTACGAGGGTATGTAGACAACACTCTTCCCTCTCGTTGCTATGCATCACCATGATCTTGCGTGTGCGTAGGAAATTTTTTGAAATTACTACGTTCCCCAACAAGTCACACGATCTATCGCCATCCAATGAGTCGCACGCGACCGGCCGAAACGCTCGGCCGGCGCACCGCAGGGAAACGTTTCCCTTTTTTTTGCTGGTGGAGACGCTCCTCCAAGTGCTACCGCGTGCGTGTTTTTCTCACATTCCTTTCCGTTTCTTAGGGCCAAGCCTTTTTCTAGCTTATAGTAGCTTATTGTCAAAATAAGTCAAAAGTGCAAAAGAACTTGTTTTGTAAAAGTGAAACGATGGTGGCCGGACGACCGGCTGAAGCTTGCGCCGGTCACCCCGGCTCTGCTCGTTCGCGCACCTATACCACACAACCACGTGCCCTGACCCACGCGCCGACTCCTTATCTTTTTGCACCAACCATTTTGTGGCCACAAAAATCTTATATCCAGAAACATCGCAGTCTCTTCTCTTTTCTTCTACCTTGCGCACCACCATGAGCCTCCTCCTGCGAGCTTTTGCTTCTACCCCCTGCAATAAAACCACATGAGGCTGCTACAAGGACGCGTCATTGGTCGTCGATTTCATGGCCGCGCTCGCCACCAATTTCCTCTCTGTCTTGGTCGGCGAGCCCCTCGATGTTGCTACAACCAAGGCCTCGTCGCCGTCGTGGAGTGTGCTACAACCATGGTGAGCGGTGCTGTGACCGGCGTCGCGCCCTGCTACGACCTCGATATCGCGGTGCTACAATCAGTGTACGCCCGTGCTGGAACTGGCTATCTTGTGTCTTTGGAACCGCGGCAAAAAATGATACAAGGTGATAAGACTATGTGCGGGGAACAGGTCATTGGGGCTGCATCCAAAGACACAAATTGCTACATCCGGCATCAAGTTTTGCTTGGAGGCATAGAAATTAGCCATCAACACTATAATTAGGTGGGCGGCACGGTCACCTTCTTTTTGCTTGGAACCCACACCTCTTTGCTACAACTAACAGATATTTTGCTACGTTGAGTATCTGGGGTGAGGTACAACCGTACATGGAGAAAAGCTTCAACCAGCCTAGTATAAGTTACAACCGATGGAGAAAAATGCTTCATCAGGCATGACGGAAAAAGCATCAACCCCCATGGAAAAGCTGTAAGCAGCTACGAAAAATCTTCAACCGACCATGGAAAAAGCTTCAACCTAGAGCCAGCAAATGGCTATGACGGCGAGTAGGGCTGGACACGAGCCGAGCTGAGCCGAGCTTGAACCGAGCCTGGCTTTGGCTCTCTCTGGAGCGGCTCGGCTCGGCTCGGCTCGCTCAGCCAACGAGCCGACTTCAGGCGGCTCGGCTCGCTTCAGCTATGGCTCGGCTCAGACCGAGCCGGCTCGCAAGCCATTTGCCCCCAGATGCTTTGTACATACAGAATCTCTGTATATAGTCCAATGTTGATTTTTTTTGCAGCAATTAAATCCATATTTTGAGAAACAAACAGTTTATATTGCTGAAAATGGAACATTCAGCAGTCTATTGTTTAAATGAATTCTTCTACCAAAATTGTAATAATGGAACAGATATGAGAGAAAGAATTCAGCAGCATTTCTATTGAATTTTGGACAGCACTTCCTTTGAACTTTACACAGCAAAGCATCAAATATTGACAGCCACACAAAGAAATTTTGCATAGCACAAAACTTACCACTTTGACATAAAAACGAGAAAATGTTGATGATACAATTCATCACAAGTTCACAACAACATCGTTGAAAGTGCATGGTTCATCACAACATCATTCAAGGACCGTAGTTCATCACGACAAACACATAATCCAAAGTTCATCACGACAAACACATAATTCAAGTTCATGACAACAAAAGAAATGGCTCGAGGCGATCACGTTGACCTCAACAATCCACATGACAAGATCATGTAGACATCCATCTTCAAAGTAGCAAGAGCAACACCAACATGACGATTATCTACATGTAACACAGATTTGGAAACATATTGGGATCATGTAAAGATATGAAAACTGAAACATGTCAAAAGAATAGTTACCAATTGTTGTTATCCCCCACATCAACAATCTTGGGCAACTTGATATTCTCAACATCGTACTCCTCATCTTCATCTCTCTCTAATTATTTGGAAGTTAGCCACATACAAGAAATAGACGAAACCATAGAAGAAAAGATAGAGTCATACCACCACATTGAAGTCCTTGTGAGAACCTTTGATATAACTAGCACCGCACACCAAGGCTTCCACCATTTCTGGTTTCAATGAACTCCTGTAGTCATCTAAAACCACACAAGTAGACATATCTAAGTTCAAGGATAGGATGACAAGTTGACAAGTTAACATCCAATGTAACAAGTAGACATACCTAAAACTCTTCCACCCGTGCTAAAAGTTGATTCCGAAGACACGG
The DNA here is from genome assembly GCA_021437245.1 of Aegilops speltoides. NCBI lineage: Eukaryota > Viridiplantae > Streptophyta > Magnoliopsida > Poales > Poaceae > Aegilops > Aegilops speltoides. Next base: position 27,804 of record JAHHZJ010003969.1, on the reverse strand, counting down.
AGGTAGCCGGGACAGTCAAGAACCTCTTTGCCATCATTGCCAATACGGGGTATCTAGGTGCATTCACCCTCCACCAATCAAGAAGATTGAACATAGGATCCATTGCCTCATTCAAGTCATCTAGATAGTTTCTAAGCTCACTTTTTGATGGTGTTGATGAAGTGGCTGATAAGAAGGACTGAAACTCACAATCCATAAGTGGCATTGAGGTACTTGTGTTGCAATTGTTCTTGGCTGATGATCCACTAGCTCTTCCTTCAGCTTGCTTATTTTTCGCAACAAACTTCTCATACAATGTGTCCAACTCTCCACGCACAATATTCTTCTCAGTATTTGCTTTCCCAACAGCATACATTTGGTGATAGCACCACTCAACATACCTCATCTTGTACCTTGGGTCCAAGATGGTAGCAAGCACCATGACATTATTCGGCTCATCCCAATACTTGTCAAATTTATCCATCATTGCATCACCCATTTTCCTATAGCATTCATCATCATGAGCCATGGCTTTTCTCAAAGCAATCTTGATGCTGACAATGTGAGGGTAGAATATGTTGGAGGTGGGATATAATTGCCCTGAAAACGCAGTTGTCACACGAGATAAAGAGAGGAGCAATGGCTTAATAACTTCAAACTTGTCCCATTCTTCTTTTTCCGGCTCCCATTGATAGTTGGCATTTGAAGCTGCATAAGAGGACAAGGCTTCCCTATACGGGCAGGCTGTATCAAGCATCTGGTACGTTGAACTCCACCGCGTGACACAATCAAGATGCAAATGGTTGCAAACCTCAACACCCAATATTTTGCAAGTCTCAACAAACTTGTCGAGGCGACTCGGTGACTTCTTGAAATACTTAATCGTCTCTCTCAAATTCTCTATCAAAGGGGCCATGATGGCTGCCCCATCTTGCACCACCAAGTTGATAATGTGTGCACAACAACGGACATGGAAATATTTGGCTTCAAAGTCCGTACCTACAAAAAAACAGCAAGCATATGACAATATATTCAACCAAAACAGCACACATATGAGCATGTGTTCAACCAAAATATCATTATTTGGACAAACAAAGCATATCTACTACAAAAACAGCAAGAATATGACCATATATTCAACCAAAACAGCAAGTATATGAACATATGTACAACAAAAACAACAAGCATATGACAATATATTCAACCAAAACAGCACACATATGAGCATGTGTTCAACCAAAATATCATTATTTGGACAAACAAAGCATATATACTACAAAAACAGCAAGAATATGACCATATATTCAACCAAAACAGCAAGTATATGAACATATGTACAACAAAAACAGCAAGCATATAACAACAAAAACAACAAGTATATACCTCTCCGAACAGCAAACTTTGCCTTCAAACCTCTGACCGCAACATCATTGTTTGAAGCATTGTCTAGTGTGATGGATATAATTTTCTTCTCTATCTTCCATTCAGTCACACACTCATAGATAGCATCTGAAATCACATGCCCGGAGTGAGGAGGATCCAAATCTATGAAAGAAAGAACACGTGTTTGCATCTTCCAATCCTTATCTATAAAGTGTGCAACCACACACATATATGATATGGTCTGGTTGCTAGTCCACAAATCGGTTGTCAGACTAATGAAGTCCACATCCTTTAGGGCAACTTGAAGCAACTCCCTTTCTTTCTTGAAAACCCTCATGCATTCAGCTCTTATTGCCTTCCTTCCAATGGGTTGATAGTTTGGATTCAAGCACTTCATGAGGATGTTGAACCATTTATGTTCAACCATTCTAAATGAGTACTCATGGACGCAAATCATCTTTGCCATGACCTCCTTGATGAGGTCCTTATCATACTCAATGCATTGGATAGCTGAACCACTTGTTGTTGCATTGGTTTTTCTAAAAAATAGAGTAGCTTGGATGAGTTCCCTATTAACCTTGTCCTTGTAATCCTTACATGTGTCCATATGTCTTCCCATGGATGAGGTGCTTCCACCTTGGACATATGCATATTGATTGTCACAATAATTACATTGTGCCTTCAACTCCATCAAACCTTCTTTCGATGGCACCTTTACCTTATGAAAGAAGGTCCAAACCGGCGACCTCAACCTCGAAGGAGCTTGACCTTTTCGTTTCTTGGCACTCATTCGTTGCACTTTTTTTGCTTCATCCTCACTCGAACTAAGAAGTACGGTTTCTTGCTCTTGAGGCGTAGGACCAAGGCCTAGACCATCCTCGGACATGTCATCACCTTCGAAGGCTTCTTCTTCACTATCCACAAACCCATCTGAATCTGATATGTCACCAGCCCCGGGTGGCACCTCAAACAAAGTATCTTGCTCTTCCTCGTCCTGCTCCTCATCCTCTTCCACCTCTTCATGATCCTCCTCCGCTTGCTTATCATGCTCCATTGCCTAGCACACAAAAACAGCACATATGAGCTTGGGCACACATAAATTTGACTTTCAAAAAGCAAAACAACACATACATGAGCTTGCACAAATATATATTTGGCACATACATACCTGGGAAGATGTAGCCTCCCTCTCATAGTAGTTTGCGGAGCCGGAGGTAGCGGCGATTGCGGCACGCACACCAGCGCCTGTGGGGTCAGGGAGACGTCGAGGTGGAGGTTTCTTTTTTACCCTATACAACAACTCAGCGATTGGGGCATTGCTGCAATCATCTGCCAGCTTCCTTGGCAGCCGCGTAGTAGCTGCTGCATTGCCCTTCCCATTCCCCTTCTGCATCCCCGAGACCGGCACCTTGCTCTTCATAATGGAGTCCAAGGTCCTCTCTTTCTCCTTCTCCTTCCCATTCGCCTTCCCCTTTTCCTTGTCCATTGTTGCGACGATAGGCGTCTGCGCACATCAGCAAACAACAAACAGTCAACCATCAACAACAGTAAACTAATTACATATGGAGTCAATGTAATTTTCCAAGCTAGTAGATTTTTTTCAAGCTGCTATGCTACATCGAGTAGATCATCAACAGCAGAAAACTAATTACACATGGAATCAATGAAAATTTTGATCTATCCATCCATTCTACCCTACAACTCCATCCATCCATGATCCATCCATCCAGATCTGCTACATCTAGCCCTCACAGCTATAATACATCCATCCATGATCCATCCGTCTAGCCCTACATCTACATGACTACATCCATCGATCCATCCATGCATCCATCAATAAATCAGATCGTCATGCATGCTACTTTAAACACCTACGGCTAGGGTTTGGGAAGGAACAGCTACAAGAGCACATCCATCGATCCATCCATCCATTGATCCATCACACACGTACTAGTTCAGAGAGCTGCGGCTAGGGATAGGAAAGGAAGGAGGTACCTGCTCGTGCTCGTCACGTTCGGGCGAGAAACCGTGGGAGGCGCGTCCGTCTCAGATCTGCTGTGGTGAGGAGAGGTGGCGCCGCCCGTCGCCGTCGAGCCCGTTGCTGTCGGAGTGGTGAGGAAACGGGGCGTCCCTTGTCGCCGCCGATCCAGCTTTGCGGCGCAGGGGAGAGAAAGGGGCGAGGGCGAGGCAGAGCAGAGAAAGGGGCGAGGCGGCGATGTCTCTGCGTCTCTCGTGCCCTAATGCGTGCGAGGCTGCGAGCGATGGAGAGATTTACGATGGATTGGGCTGGGCCGCAAGCGAGTCACCGAGCTGGACCGGCCGAAACTCGGCTCGGCTCGCTCGCGAATCGGGCCTGTTTTCAGAACTGGGCCCGCTCATTTAACCTGTCGAGCCGAGCTGTAATGGGCCGAGCTGTAGCGAGTTTCGGGCCTGAAAGTGCAACTAATCCCCGGGTGGTTTTGGTAATTAATAACAACATATATATCATTGAACTAATCATTTCTTGAGAATATTTCAAAAGTTCAAGGATATGGGTATGGCAATGACCGATGATGTGGACCCCTCAAAATGCTAAGGAAAACATTGGCAAAAGCTCAAGACTCCATTTTGGTTTAGTGATCCAAGATCACATTGAGTCCATAGGAAAGCCAATACTATTAAAGGGGATGAGGTTATGATGATGATCTGGTTGCTCAAAGTGCTTAGCGATTTATCTCTCAACTATCAGCAATCTTTCATTCCAACATAAACCCATAAGTAATCTCGGTCCCACCGATTCCAAACTCACCACACCGAGATGAACCACCTCAGCCATATAGCCAAACCCTAAAATTTCGGATTTTCCGATTCCAAACTCGGTCATACGAAATTGGTGTTGCCAAGCTTCAGAACCTTCAGACTCAAATCGGTGTCACCGAGATGAGAAAGTCGGTCCCACCGAGATTGGCAAACCCTAGACTTTGGAAGAATCGGACTAACCGAGATTGTATTTTCGGTCCCACGAAAATCCCAACGTTCTAAAGATTTGAACTTTCGGTCTCACCGAGTTGTCAACTTCGGTCCGACCGAGATTGGTCAAATGTGTAAGCAGTTGGATTTTGTGTGGAGGCTATAAATACCCTCCACCTCCTCTTCATTCGTGGAGAGAGCCATCGAAAGAACTACCACTCCTACCTTACATTTCTGAGAAGAAAACTACCTACCCTTGTGTTGAGATCAAGTTGTTCCACTCCCACCATATGAAACTTGATTTCTAGCCTTCCCAAGTTGCTTTCCACTCAATCCTTTCTTCCACCACAGCAAAATCAGTGAGGAGAGTTGAGTGTTGGGGAGATTATCATTTGAAGCACAAGAGCAAGGAGTTCATCATCACCAACACCATCTATTACCTTTTGGAGGGTGGTGCCTCCTAGATTGGTTAGGTGTCACTTGGGAGCCTCCGTCATGATGTGGAGTTGAACCAAGGAGTTTGTAAGGGCAAGGAGATCGCCTACTTCGTGAAGATCTACCCCGAGTAAGGCTAGTCCTCCGTGGGCGTAAGCCATGATGGCATAGACAAGGTTGCTTCTTCGTGGACCCTTCGTGGGTGGAGCCCTCCATGGACTCGCATGGCCGTTACCCTCCGTGGGTTGAAGTCTCCATCAACGTGGATTGACGATAGCACCACCTATCGGAACCACGAGAAAAATCTCCGTGTCTTCATTATGTTTGCTCTTCTCCACCTCTCATTTACTATACGTGCAATTTACTTTCCGCTGCCACAACTCTAGAATTGCATGTGTAGGGTGATACTTGACTTGGTTATCATTGTGAACTTGCTAAGAATCTACTCCAATCAAAAGGCATAAACTTTTAAGTTGTCAAGTAGTCTAATCACCCCCCCTCTAGACATACTTCCGATCCTACAAGTGGTATCAGAGCTTTGGTCTCCATTGGATTGGCTTCCATTGCATTGGACTCCATAAGCTTGGTTTCACAACCTAGGAGAGTATGGCGTCTAGTGAGGTAATTTCCGAGAGGTCCTTACTTTGATGGTTCAAACTTTGCTAGTTGGAAGCATAAAATGAAAATGCATATTCTTGGACATAACCCTGCCGCATGGGGCATTATTTGTGTTGGCTTGCAAGGTGAGTTCTTCGAAGAAGGAAAAGTTCCGGATCGCGAAGCTCTGCGGATGAGTTGCGGATGTTCTGAAACAATGCTCAAGCTTGTGACATTCTCTTCAATGCTTTGTGTCCCGAGGAGTTCAACAAGATCAGCCGTCTTGAGAATGCAAAAGAGATTTGGGATACTTTGGTGAAATGCACGAAGGTACCGAGTCCGTGAAGGAATCAAAGCTAGATGTTCTTCAAGGTGAGCTTGACAAGTTCAAGATGAAGGAACGTGAAGGAGTCGCTGAAATGTACTCTAGGCTTGCTCTCATCACCAACGAGATGGCAGGCTTAGGAAGCGAAGAAATGACCGACCGATTCATCATCAAGAAGATTCTCAGAGCTTTGGATGGAAAGTATGACACCGTGTGCACTTTGATCCAAATGATGCCAAACTACAAAGATCTCAAGCCTACGAAGTCATTGGAAGGATTGTTGCTCATGAGATGACACTTAAAGATAAGGAAGAGCTTCACAACAAGTCAAGTGGTGCTTACAAAGCTGCAGCTTGAGGCTCCCACATCCTCAAGTGACAAGCTAGTTTCCAATGAAGAGATAATCCTAATGGTGAAGAACTTCAACAAATTCTACAAGAGTAGAAGCAAGGAAAGAAGCTCAAAGTCTAGATCATATGATGAAAAGAGATCTTCTAGTCGTGATCGAAACTGCTACAATTGTGGAAGACCGGACACTACTCAAATGAGTGTTCGACTCCCCAAGAGAAGAGAAGAATCTCCAAGAAGAAGAAGCTCAAGAGAAGAGTCGCCTCGAAAAGAGAGAAGGAGTAGAGATGATCGTTATGAACGAAGATCCTCTCGGAGAAGCAAGGATTCGGAAAGGAAAGACAAGTCATCAAGGAGCTACACAAGAAGAAAACATCAAGCTCATGTTGGTGAATGGGTTTCCGGCTCGACTCGACAATCACTCCGAAGAAGCTATCACTCCAACTCGAATCTGAGTCAAGATGAAGGTGTTGCCGGTCTTGCTCTCGTGTCCTCCAACTCCAACTCCTATGACATATTTGATTCACCAAATGAGGGAATTGGAAGATGCTTCATGGCAAAAGGCCCCAAGGTAACACATCCTGAGTTTATTGACTTTGATAGTGATGAGGATGACTTGCTTGGTGAAGATGAGCTTTTACATGATAAATCTAGTGAACTTAGTAATGATGAACATGCTAGTAGTCTTTATAGTCGAGAAGAGTCGAATGACAATGCTATGAAGGAGATTGAGCGTCTAACTAAAGAACTAAACACTCTTAAGTTAGCTCATGAAACAACTCAAGAAGATCATAGAGAGCTCCTAAGATCTCATGAGAAGCTACGCTTCGAGAAGCTCAATCTAGAGCAAGAACATGAGTTTCTAAAAGCTATCAATGACGATCTTGAAAGAAGAGTTCTTCATATCTTGCCAAACGACTTCTCTTGTCTAATTTCTTGCCACCTATCAAAACTAAGCATGACAAGCATAAGAAAAATTCTTCATCTAGTAGTAACAATAATCATGCTAAATCAAATGTTGTTACTTCTAGTAATTCTCTTGATTCCACTAACAATGTTTCAAGCCAAGTTTCACTTGAGCAAGAAAATAGTCTATTGAAAGGGATTATAGAGAAAGGTGTCTACAAGAGTCTTGCCGGAAGCAAGAGCTTTGAGGAAATTGTTCGCAAACAAGGAAGACACCGGAAGAATCAAGGAATTGGTTTTGCGCGAAAGTTCAACGCCGAGGGTGTTGAATGGGAAGAAGGTCAATATCCCACTCCAAAGTTCGTCTCTCAAGAGGAGAAGTATGATCCTACTTCTTCCAATGAGGAACAAGCTCAAGATGACCTTCCACCACAAGACCACAAGCTAAAAGGCAAGGACAAGCTTCAAGAGGAGATTGATGCATTCATTGAAGCACCCAAGGCCATGGTCAAGTGGGTTCCCAAGGCAACTTCAAGTTCTACTTGACAAGCTCAACTACTACCCCAAGGATTCCCATCAAGATGATGTGGATCCCAAGAAGAAGAACTAGAGAGTTCTTGAGGGTGACTCCGCCAACATACTTCACTCACATTCATTTTGGCAAGGACTTGTGCAATCAACTTCCACATCTTGCACTAGTTCATGGAGTCACAAACCCTCATGTTGGTAAGTCAAGGGACAAGGTAATCATTGCTTTCATGGACATCATCTATTGTGTACTTCAATCTATGTCCATGGATATCCTTGTTTGTTCCTTGTGGGACTAACCCATGTAGGTATTGAAAGTGCCCAATCCAAAGGATTGCTCCCAACTCTTGGTGATCTTCATCAACATTGAGCATCCACATCTTCAACATCTACATGAAGTCTTCAACGACAACCCAAGGTTAGTTTGACCCTTTAAAAGGGGTTCTCACATCAAGGGGGAGCTTTGCTCTAAAGAAATGAGCCAAAGCATCTTCTAATGATGTGAACACATTAATGCTTTATGGAAAAGTGGTAACCCCACTTGTGCTTAAGCGATGAGTATGACCTATGATCAAATGTTCTCATTTGACTCCTAAGTCAATATACTCATATATAGATGACCTAGTCATCGCCAAATTGTGTGCTAGTTGCTAAGTGTTTTGTTTGTGCATGTTTGACACATATTTCATTTGCTATCTTATTGTGTGAGCATGTTGGATGCATGGTTTTATCCATTCGAGGACATCCATTTGTTGCTTTGGTCTTTTGGATTTTTCTTTTTGACCAAATGGATGGACAAGAATGCCTAAGTTCCTCCCCTAGCTATCTATGCTTTCTTGTCTCAAACTCTATTCATGCTTATATCACAAACTTTGAACAAGACTTTTTCGGACAGACCGAGTGAGGAGCACTCGAGCCACCGATCCGTCAAAAGCCTAACTTCCAAAACCTTCTAAGTACTTTCGGTCAAACCGATATACTCAAATCGGACAGATCAAATCACTTGATTGATCTAGGTTTTCACCTCGGTGAAACCGAGTTTCAAATTTCGGCGTGACGAAGTGTGTAAACGCACGCAGGTAACCATCTCGGTCCCACCGAAGTTTTCAAACTCGGTCCCACCGACAGCCGAAGGGTATATATACCCGAGGACAGCGCGCGTTGATTACTTCTTCAAAACGCTCCGCCCTCAAACCCTTCGCTGCCGTCGCCTTGGTCTCCGGATTGTCTCCGCCGTCACCTGTGCGCCCTCGCCGCGGGTCTCCATCGCCGTCAACGGTCCTTCTCATCGCGCCGTTGCCGCCGTAGTGAAGCTCCACCGCATTGGGTGAGTTTCATCCCTCTCGTGCTCCAACCGCTGATTCAATGCACGTTAGGTGTTGTCATGTTTCTTGCCAAGATTGAGATCTCCCTATCCAGCCGTTTAGATCATAGAACAAAATTCGAGTGAAAATTTTAGGGTTAGGTTTCCGCCGAACACATCTCGGTGTGACCGATTCGACATTCTCGGATGACCGATTTGGCCTCTGCCATTGCATTGCGCACTTTTCGGTGAAACCGAGTTGTAAATCGGTAAGACCGAAGTGAGGATTCAGTGAAACCCTAGTGCTCTCGGCTAGATCGAAACCCATTTCGTCCAACCGAAAGTGGTGTATGTGGTCTGTTTAGACATTTCGGTTTCACCGAATTTATAGACTCGGTCAGACCGACATGTATTCTGTGAAAACCTAAAACTAAAGTTTGAACTCATTCTTTTTGCAAAATCCTCTGCAGTTTGTGATAACTCTTCTATTCTGCCTATACCTATTCTATTCACAGGTTGTCAGTCATGTCTGATGGAAGTGACAGTCAGAACAGGTCTGAGATGCCAGTTGAGATTCCAGAGGCAGCTACAAGTCCAGAAGCAAGCAGTTTTTCAGATGATGGAGAGAGAAGCACTCCAAGTGGATCGCTGCACTGCCACCAGGCCAGAAGAAGAGGAATTCGATGAGGAGGATTCAAACTTTGTTGCAGATGAGGAAATAACTTCAAAGCCAAAAAGGCAAGTGGTTGCCAAGGGCTATCAAGGGAAACAGTCAAAGAAAGGCACCAGCAAGGTGAAGAAATCCACTGTTGCACAGAAGCTCAGCATGGAAGAAACCTCCAGCAAGATCAAGAAAACTTCCAAGAGGAAGAGGCTAGTTCATGAAGAAGCTGATGATGATGATGATTCTGATGAGGAAGCACCCCAGCCTCCTCAGAAGCAGAAGTTGATGGGAGATGCCATCAGGGCAGGAGCACCCACAAAAGCTAAGCAATCAGCTCAAGCAAAGGCAGCCCAAGCTAAACCTGCTGCCAAGCCAAAGAAGACTGTGAGGAACATACCTGCTTCAGAGAAGAAGAAGGACAATGTGCCACCTGCAGAATCAGATGATGAGGCTCATGTTTTGCTCAAGCTCAGACAGAAACTGCCAGTTCATAATGAAGCTCATCCTCGAGCTGAAAATATGAAGGAGAGGAAGGATAAAGGTCTCAGGCAATGGAGGCAAGTTGATCCATATGCCACCAGGAGAAGAACAGCAGTTGACTCAAGATTCCACACTAGAGAGCAACAAGACTTTTATGAGACAGTGCTCATGGATAAGAAGCCAATTGTTGCTGACACCAGATATGTAGACTGGAAATACATCGACAGTGAAGAGCACAGAGACTATTTCCCACATGTGCATGAAAGCTTCACTGCTTGTGGGATTGCAGAGTTTGTTGGTCGGTCGATCGCTTGGAATGATGAGATGATCATGCAGTTCTATGCCACCGCACACTTCTATCCAGATGGCAGAATTGTATGGATGACAGAAGGGCAGAGATTCCATTCAACTGTTGAGGAATGGAGAGCGTTGCTGAATGCACCAGTCTCAAGGGATGATGACATTGATGTCTATGGCATTCCGAAGAAAAATCACGAGTCAATGAAGAACATGTACAATGAGGTAAAAGAGAAGGATGTTGAGATATGGAAGCTTGGTTCAGTCTATTATCTTCAGGCAGGTCTCCCAACCACCAATACCATTCTGAGGCATACTTTGATGCCCAAGTCAGGGGACCACCGCATGATAAGAGGGTATTCTATCAACATGCTGCACATTCTAGATCAGAAGACACCTTTTAAGGTGATGGACCTGATAGTTGAGACTATCAAGAGGACAGCAGCAGACCAGAAGAGGTCGTGTGGGTTTGCTCCGCACATTCAAATGCTCATTAATGCCAAGTTTGGCACGGACACCTACCTGTTGGATAGACCCCACTTGCCACTGCAGCCTGAACATGAGGATAACGAGATTGTGATGGTGAGGATGCTCCCACATCCGTCAAGGACATGCTAAGTCTGAAGCTGCCAAACAAGCTAAAGCTGAGAAGGAAGCAAAGAAGAAAGCCCAAGAGCGTTGAGAACAACTTCTTGAAGCCACTCGGAGAATTGAGCTACGCCTGCCAAGATAGTGCGATCTCGGGAGAGCCTTGAGAGGATAGTTGAAGATAAGTTCCATGCTCTGGATGTTAAGCTGACTGAAGTGCAGGTCACCGTCAACAAGCTTGAGGCAGACATCGAGGAAGCGAAGAGGGAGAAGGCAGAACTCATGAGAGAGATGGAAGGTGATATGGTCCAGGATGACTATGAGCAGCCTGCTCCAGTGCCCACAAAGCCCAGATCAGCTGCTATTCCAGTGTCAGACCCCAGGGCTACTACATCAGCACCTCCTACAGCTCCGTCGGTTCAAAGACCAGCTCCAAGATCCACTCCTCCAGCTCCACAGACTTCAGCAGCTTTGCAGATGCAGCTATCTCCACTCCATCGACGCAGAGCAGAGCCGCCAGCAGAGTCCCGAGTGACGATTAGCTCTATACCTTTCGAACTTTTTGGTAACTTGTTGCCAAAGGGGGAGAAATTGTATAGATCATAGGGCTTCGAGAGAGAGTGCTCGTTTTTGCTCTTTCGTTTGCGGTTTTCCTTGAGATACTTTTGAGTTCTTTGAGACATTTCGTGTGTTTGATACTACGTTTGCTCTATCTTGATGAGTGCTTGATCATACTGTGCTTAATGTGTGCTTGATGCTTATCATATTCCATTCATATCTTGTATGATCATTTACTCATGTCTTGGTGATTGGGTGCATGCCATTCATTCTTATCTTTTTGTGCGCTCCACCAAGATGTATGTGACATGGAAGAGTAACCCATGATCCTAATCGATTGTGCATTTGCATTCAAACGCAAATCTTAAATAATGCACAAATTTAGGGGGAGCTCTTTCTTATCACATACTTCTCAAAGCGACGATGTCATTCATTGATTATATCATTTGTCGAAGCTTTGATCTATATGTTGTCATCAATTACCAAAAAGGGGGAGATTGAAAGTGCAACTAATCCCGGGTGGTTTTGGTAATTAATAACAACATATATATCATTGAACTAATCATTTCTTGAGAATATTTCAGAAAGTTCAAGTGATATGGGTATGGCAATGACCGATGATGTGGACCCTCAAAATGCTAAGGAAAACATTGGCAAAAAGCTCAAGACTCCATTTTGGTTTAGTGATCCAAGATCACATTGAGTCCATAGGAAAGCCAATACTATTAAAAGGGATGAGGTTATGATGATGATCTGGTTGCTCAAAGTGCTTAGTGATTTATCTCTCAAACTATCGGCAATCTTTCATTCCAACATAAACCCATAAGTAATCTCGGTCCCACCGATTCCAAACTCACCACACCGAGATGAACCACCTCAGCCATATAGCCAAACCCTAAAATTTGGGATTTTCCGATTCCAAACTCGGTCATACGAAATTGGTGTTGCCAAGCTTCAGAACCTTCAGACTCAAATCGGTGTCACCGAGATGAGAAAGTCGGTCCCACCGAGATTGGCAAACCCTAGACTTTGGAAGAATCGGACTAACCGAGATTGTATTTTCGGTCCCACCGAAAATCCCAACGTTCACAAGATTTGAACTTTCGGTCTCACCGAGTTGTCAACTTCGGTCTGACCGAGATTGGTCAAATGTGTGTAACGGTTGGATTTTGTGTGGAGGCTATAAATACCCCTCCACCTCCTCTTCATTCGTGGAGAGAGCCATCGAAAGAACTACCACTCCTACCTTACATTTCGAGAAGAAAACTACCTACCCTTGTGTTGAGATCAAGTTGTTCCACTCCCACCATATGAAACTTGATTTCTAGCCTTCCCAAGTTGCTTTCCACTCAATCCTTTCTTCCACCACAGCAAAATCAGTGAGGAGAGTTGAGTGTTGGGGAGATTATCATTTGAAGCACAAGAGCAAGGAGTTCATCATCACCAACACCATCTATTACCTTTTGGAGGTGGTGCCTCCTAGATTGGTTAGGTGTCACTTGGGAGCCTCCGTCATGATGTGGAGTTGAACCAAGGAGTTTGTAAGGGCAAGGAGATCGCCTACTTCGTGAAGATCTACCCCAGTAAGGCTAGTCCTCCGTGGGCGTAAGCCATGATGGCATAGACAAGGTTGCTTCTTCGTGGACCCTTCGTGGGTGGAGCCCTCCGTGGACTCGCGCAGCCGTTACCCTCCGTGGGTTGAAGTCTCCATCAACGTGGATTGACGATAGCACCACCTATCGGAACCACGAGAAAAAATCTCCGTGTCTTCATTGCGTTTGCTCTTCTCCACCTCTCATTTACTATACGTGCAATTTACTTTCCGCTGCCACAACTCTAGAATTGCATGTGTAGGGTGATACTTGACTTGGTTATCATTGTGAACTTGCTAAGAATCTACTCCAATCAAAAGGCATAAACTTTTAAGTTGTCAAGTAATCTAATCACCCCCCCTCTAGACATACTTCCGATCCTACAGGGCCGAGCCGGAAAGCTCGCTCGTTCGTCCAGTCCTAACGGCGAGGCTACGACATGTTGACGGCGAGGCTGCTACCAAACGACGGCGAGGGAGGGGGGGCTGCGACCACGGAGCAACGCCGCAAAACGCCCACGAGATGCAGCTTCAACAGCGACGGCGGGGTTGCGAGGACGTCGACGGCGAGACGAGCGAGGACGGCGTCCTTCACGGAAGGGTAGACATGGGGGAGGGGATCGACTGGTGCAGTGGCGGGCAGGAGACATTTTTCTTCCTGGACGTGGGTGGAGAGGAGGGCGAAGGGATAATGCACGAGAAAGAAGACGCAATCACACAGCTAGGGTTTCCTGAATCGAGCGGGTGGCATGCGATCGGCCCAAATTTGGGCCGGCGCGCAGGTTCCTAGCACTCGCCTCTGTAAGAGTAAAATGTACTCTTGGTCATTGAACTTGTCGTATATGCTCACTTCGGTCATTGTACTTAAGAATACGGTCATTACGGTCACTTATACGTGTTGAGGTGATAATACGGTCACTGGCAGATCGTATAGCTCCGTACGCATCCATTTTGACCAGTCAACCAACCATCCTGGCGTCATTTTCCCTCTCTATTATGTGGGCCCTAAGTGTCAGCGGTGGAAGAAAGAAGGCGAGGGAAAATAAAATTAGGCGAATGGAGACTCGAACCCCAGACCTCAAGCATTACGAGGGACCAAGCTAACCAGTTGAACCAGCAAGGTTGTGATTGCCTAGAGGAAACAATTCATTTTATACGCATTCTGCATCCCTGCATTCACGTCGCAACTATGCGGTGCATTTTTTTACGTGCGAGCCATTGGGATTTACTCCTAAATCATAATGTTTCAGTGGCTTCAGTGGTTGATCCTTTCGAGATTATGATTGTAACATTCAGCCATTGGGATTTTTTTCTTGCCTTGTGGTTTGTTTTCAACGTATGCACAATCTGAATATTCAAAGAATAGTAGGTACGTCCATACTGAACAAAAAGAATATTTAAGTCCTAATGCAATCTAGATGGTGAATCCTATGTATGAGTATTTAAAATAAAATAAAATATGTATGAGTATAGAGTACTGTCATTACCATTGTCTGAATGTTCAAAGAATGGTAGGTACGTTCATACTGAACAAAAAAATTAAGTCCTAATGCAATCTTGACGGTGAATTCTATGTATGTGTAATTTTTTTAAAATAAAAATATGTGCGAGTACATAGTACTACCAACACTGCTTTAAATCTCAAAAGGATCAACCACTGAAACCACATGAAACCATTATGATTTAGGAGTAAATCCCAATGGCTCGCACGCAGAAAAAAAATGCACCGAATGACTGTCACCTGAATGCAGGGATGTAGAGGCGTATAAATATATTGTTTCCTCTAAGTAATCGACAAACTTGATTAGTGCAGCTGGTTGAAGAAAGGGCACTATTAGGCGCCGGTGCGCCGGCCGAAACTTTCGGCCGGTTTACTTCCAGCCGCCTGATTCAGTCACGAACAACCATTGGATTTGGTCCCCAACTGTGTCTTCTTCCTCCCTCGCCCGCTCCTCCCTGTTTCCACGTTGGATTTTGGCCCCTCCGCAGCACCGTCCCCGCGACAGGTCGCCGCAGGAAAAAGGGCCACCTCTGCTGGCGTCGGAAAGGCCGCGCGTCGTCTCCGACGATGGTGCCCTCTGCCGTGACCCACATCTAAAGGTGTTGCTTCCAGCAGAATCAAATGTTAGTTGTAGAAAAACAAATCCCCAATGCCAAGCAGCAAAAGCAATACCAAAAAACTCATGGATCCAACTTTTGTTGTTGTCGGTGCTTGCCGGGGGGGGGGGGGGGGTGGGGGCGCTGCTACCGAGTTTGTCGTTTCCAGCAAACATGAACGCTGGTTGGTGCTACAACCTGAAGTTGTTTTGCTGCAACCGGAGTCTGGAGATGCTGGAACTAGAGTCCACGCTTGTTGCAACCAGCAGCTGCCGGCGACAAAGACGACGAGCTCTGATGCTGCAACCAGAGATATTTTTGCTGGAACCGGGCAGCAGAAAAGCTGCAACCACTATTCACCGGTGCTGGAACCGGACGGCGTCGAGTTCGTTTTTGCTCAAAACGGCAATTTTTTTGCTGGAACTGGCAAGATTTTTTGCTATGTCAATAGGTGAGATTTTTTGCTATGCCCGATGGGGGCGGCATGTTTTGCTGGAGTCGTGGATACATTTTGTTGGAACTGTCATGTGTTTTTGCTGCTTCCGGCAAAACCAATGGTGTTTTGATTTTCGGCTAAGATTTTATAGCACGGGGGCATGCACGTCCGAGTGGACGACGGCGACGAGCGAAGGCGGTGACGCGGGGAGATGTTGCAACCACGGTGGCCGTGAGCTGGAACCGTCTGGCGGTCAGCTGCAATCTTATGATATAACCATGGGGCGGCCGAGGGACGAGCGCGGTTGGCATGGATGGCCGGCGAGCAGGAGCGGCAAAACGGCAGCGACGACGACGGCCGGCGGCGAGGGGAACTTGCAGTGGTTCGTGAGCAGCGGAAAGGAGAGAAAAAATCATGGATGTGAAGTCTCGGCTGGAGGTAGAAGAAAAGGAAAAAAAAGAAAGGGAAAAGGATAAGGTTAGGGGAGCGGTTCTGCGAGGCCCACCACGTACACGCGTTTTGCTCGGGATGGTTTTCGTGGACGCTGGGGCCAGCGTGGCGCGCGAGCCGGCCGAACGTTCGGCCGGCGCCCCGGCCCCAAGTGTTTTCTCTTCTGAAAGCGCGACGAGCCTGGTTCGATTCTCCACTTGCGCGTAATTTTATTTTTCCTCTTTCTACCGCTGACAGGCAGAGCCCGCATGAAAAAGAGAGAAAGTGACGCCAGGTGGGTTTGTTGACCGGTCAAACGCGATGCATACTGAGCTATACGATATGTTAGTGACCGTATAATCACCTTAACACGTATATAGTGATCGTATTGATTGTATTCTTAAGTACAGTGACCAAAGTGAGCGTTCACGATAAGTTTAATGACCAATAATGCATTTTACTCCCTTTGTAAAAATCAGCTCAACTTATTTCCACCCTCACTCGGGGTGCTTCCCACAGCTTCTCACTTAAACCCGAAGGGGTATAAGGAAATGACACTATTGGTTGAGCATATTACAACAAAAATGCCACTGGCAGGTATACCCGCAAGGCGAAGAGCCCAGTCCCGCCCGCAGCCCTGGATCCCCTTTCCTCCCGCTCGCTCACACGAAAACCTCGCTAGGTTTCCTCCAGGCCGCCGCCGGTCCCTTGTGCGCGGCTCCCTCCGGCGACATGGCGGGCGGCTAGGGTCCCTCCTCCTCCGCTGCTCCTCCCGTTGGCGTGACCCGTCCCCGCCCCCGCCCCGGTCTCCAGCACCAGCAACAGGCCCGGCCGGCACTCTACTCCGGCGGACGCCGCCAAACTCCGGCCGGATCCCCGTACCCCCCACCCTCCTCCTAGTTCGTAGCAGCTGCCGACGCCACCATCAGCTCGTCTAGCAAGGTGAGTGTCGGTGTCAAAACCGGCGGATCTCGGGTAGGGGGTCCCGAACTGTGCGTCTAGGCGGATGGTAACGGGAGACGAGGGACACAATGTTTTTACCCAGGTTCAGGCCCTCTCGATGGAGGTAATACCCTACGTCCTGCTTGATTAATATTGATGATATGGGTAGTACAAGAGTAGATCTACCACGAGATCAATGAGGCTAAACCCTAGAAGCTAGCCTATGGTATGATTGTTGAGATGTAATGTTGTGTCCTACGGACTAAAGCCCTCCGGTTTATATAGACACAGGAGAGGCTAGGGTTACACAGAGTCGGTTACAATGGTAGGAGATCTACATATCCGTATTGCCAAGCTTGCCTTCCACGCCAAGTAAAGTACCTTCCAGACACGAGCCGGAGTCTTCAATCTTCTATCTTCGTTGTCCGGGAGTCCAGCGGATATCGATAGTCCGGCTATCCGGACACCCCCTAGTCCAGGACTCCCTCAGTAGCCCCCGAACCAGGCTTCAATGACGATAAGTCCAGCGTGCTTGTAGTCTTCGGCGTTGCAAGGCGGGTTCTCCTTCAATTCCATGTTCTGCCGGACGGTGTCCGCTTTACCTCGAATCTCGTGGCTTCTGGCTTCTACGCCAAATTATGGCCCTCTTCCACGCGTCGCACGAATGCAAAAAGCCAGGGAGTCTTTTACACTTCACCCCCTGGTTGTGCGGGTCACCAGCCTATTAAAGGGGCAGGCATCCAGATCCAAACCGCATCACCCTCCTCCTGCGTATACCCATCGAAGCGCCTCTGACTCTGAAATCCATTCCACCATGGATCGTCAACGCGGCTCTTCCTCACGCGCTCCCAGCCCATCGCCGGGGGATTGGAGGAGGTGCTCTATTTCGCACAACGAGCTAGTAAAGCTCCAAACAGAGGGATGGCTTCCTCCGGCCTTCATGGTTCCGGTCCAAGCCGGACTGGTTACTTATCGAGGAGGGAGCCAGGCGGAGGACACCCCAAGCCCCAACAGGGGGGAGCGGGTGTGCTTTGTCCCTTATCTAATAAGGGGGCTCGGGTTTCCAATACACCCGTTCCTCCGCGGGCTCCTGAAGTTCTACGGACTTCAGCTCCATCACCTCACGCCCGCTTCTGTGTTGCACATCGCGGGCTACGTAGCTCTTTGCGAGCTATTCCTGGGCATCGAGCCTCATTTCGCATTGTGGAAGAGGCTATTCTGCCTCTTACCCCGTTCTCACCAGGGGTCCATATATCAAGTGGGCGGCGCCGAAATATGGCGCATCGCTGGGACCGGATACCTATCCGGCACCCCCAAGAGGGCGTCCGAAGACTGGCCCTCGGAGTGGTTTTATATAGTAGACACTCCGTTGCCCGACCCAGTCCGGATTGGCCTCCCGGAGTTTGATGCTGCTCCCTTGAAGAAACGCCTCAACTGGCGCCCGCGGAGCCCCCGTTTGGAGGAAGACAAGAGCGTCCATTACTTGATGGGCCGGATAAGATTAATGGCTCATTCCGGCTTGACCATGTTTGGAGTCATGGCGACGCATCAGCGGGGTGCAGCCGCTGCAATACAGAGGCCACCCCATGTGGGATTTCAACGGGAAGACGATGCTACCGGCAAGCACGGCCGCAAAGGGTCGGATTCGACCGAGGATCCGTGAAGATCCTATCCGCCTGTATAAGGGGAGAAGGAGGACTTCTTCGTCCAACCCCATGAATGGGTTTTCTATGGTCAATCCCAGAGGATGGGTGTTTAATGCCTCAAAAGGGCCTTTACCCGTATTTTGAAGTTTAAGCTTCTTATATTACGTCTTCGGCGCAGAGTTTACGCCGGACCGTGGAGGACATGGTGAGTCCCGCTCCACAGCCCGAGGACCCGGAAGGATCCCTGGGTCCGGCCTCCGAAGAGGATCCGGACCTTGGGGTGGAGCTAATCGACGGGGTGTATCACCAACTAAGCATTGATGATGCGCTGGTCGCCATTACGGCGACTACCCCGGCTGAGTTCGCATCCCAGTGACCAAGACCGAAGTCCGGACACCGTTATTTTATCCTTGCCTATTCTGACCTTCGCGAACGATGGTATTTTGCAGGAAGCGCCATTACGGCAGGAAGCCGAGCCTGCGGCGGCCGACTTACAGAGGTCAGGCCGAACCAGCAGGAGGAAAAGGAGCGCCGTGCGGGCGGAAACGTCGCCGCAGAGGTATAGCTTGCTTTTGACCTTTCTGAGCAACGTTCCGAGGAAACTTCTAAGTGCTCATGATCTTCATAGGAGAAAAGCGCCGCGGATCATGAAGACAGGAATTGCCCCCCCAATCAACTCCCGCCAGGCTCCAACGCCCGGACTGGAGGGGGAGGCAAGCGCAAGACGCGAACCGGATCCTATTCCATCCATTTGGTCATCAGGTGTTACGAGCCAGACCCATGTCTAGCTAGAATAGTGTGTCAGGCTCAGGCTAGAGAAGAAACGGGGAACAAGCTGATGAAAAATTATCATACCGAGGGAATTCACTCAAAACTAACAAGAATGATAACGTGTTCGATCGGAGCGGTTTAGAAAACTACCGAAGACTCTAGGGAATAAAGATGGAATGACTTCTAATTTGTAGGTCCGTATGGTTTGAAATACTTGCACACAAACCGCACGAAAGCGTTCTCGAAATCTCGCCCAAAAAGGACGTTTAGTAATTCTAAATGGGACTACAGGATGAAAAACAATAGTTTTGGCGATTAAAGTTTGAGATTCGATGGTGCCGTAGATCCGCTTTGGTCATCAGTGTTACGAGCCACAACCATGTCTAGCTAGAATAGTGTGTCGCTCGGGCAAGAGAAGAAACAGGAATAAACTGATTATAGAATTATCATACCGAGGCAATTCACTCGTAACTAATAGAAAATCCTCAAAATCCTCGTTAAACGTTTTCAAAATCCTCAAAAGCCTAACAAAAAAAAAAGTTACGGGCTTTTAAGATCTGAGGCAAAAAATTCAAAAAAATTATTTGAAATACTTGCACACAAACCCGAGAAAGTGTTCCGGAAATCTCGCCCAAAAAGGACTTTAGTAATTCTAAAAGGACTACAAGATGAAAAACAATAGTTTTGGCGCTTAAAGTTTGAGATTCGATGGTGCCGTAGATCCATTTGGTCATCAGTGTTACGAGCCGCACCCATGTCTAGCTAGAATAGTGTGTCGTGCTCAAAGCTAGAGAAGAAACGGGAACAAGCTGATGAAAAATTATCATACCGAGGGAATTCACTCAAAACTAACAAGAATGATAACGTGTTCGATCGGGCGGTTTAGAAAACTACCGAAGACTCTAGGGAATAAAGATGGAATGACTTCTAATTTGTAGGTCCGTATGGTTTGAAATACTTGCACACAAACCGCACGAAAAGCGTTCCTCGAAATCTCGCCCAAAAAGGACGTTTAGTAATTCTAAATGGGACTACAGGATGAAAAACAATAGTTTTGGCGTTAAAGTTTGAGATTCGATGGTGCCGTAGATCCGCTTGGTCATCAGTGTTACGAGCCACAACCATGTCTAGCTAGAATAGTGTGTCGCTCAGCAAGAGAAGAAACAGGAATAAACTGATGATAGAATTATCATACCGAGGCAATTCACTCGTAACTAATAGAAAATCCTCAAAATCCTCGTTAACGTTTTCAAAATCCTCAAAAGCCTAACAGAAAAAAGTTACGGGGCTTTTAAGATCTGGAGGCAAAAAAATTCAAAAAAATTATTTGAAATACTTGCACACAAACCCGGAGAAAGTGTTCCGGAAATCTCGCCCAAAAAGGACTTTAGTAATTCTAAAAGGACTACAAGATGAAAAACAATAGTTTTGGCAGCTTAAAGTTTGAGATTCGATGGTGCCGAGATCCATTTGGTCATCAGTGTTACGAGCCGCACCCATGTCTAGCTAGAATAGTGTGTCGCTCTCGGGCTAGAGAAGAAACGGGAACAAGCTGATGAAAAATTATCATACCGAGGGAATTCACTCAAAACTAACAAGAATGATAACGTGTTCGATCGAGCGGTTTAGAAAACTACCGAAGACTCTAGGGAATAAAGATGGAATGACTTCTAATTTTAGGTCCGTATGGTTTGAAATACTTGCACACAAACCGCATTTAAAGCATTCCCGAAATCTCGCCCAAAAAGGACGTTTAGTAATTCTAAATGGGACTACAGGATGAAAAACAATAGTTTTGGCGCTTAAAGTTTGAGATTCGATGGTGCCGTAGATCCGCTTGGTCATCAGTGTTACGAGCCACAACCATGTCTAGCTAGAATAGTGTGTCGCTCTGCAAGAGAAGAAACAGGAATAAACTGATGATAGAATTATCATACCGAGGCAATTCACTCGAACTAACAGAAAATCCTCAAAATCCTCGTTAAACGTTTTCAAAATCCTCAAAAGCCTAACAGAAAAAAAATTACGGGCTTTTAAGATCTGAGGCAAAAAATTCAAAAAAATTATTTGAAATACTTGCACACAAACCGGAGAAAGTGTTCCGGAAATCTCGCCCAAAAAGGACTTTAGTAATTCTAAAAGGACTACAAGATGAAAAACAATAGTTTTGGCGAGTTAAAGTTTGAGATTCAATGGTGCCGAGATCCATTTGGTCATCAGTGTTACGAGCCGCACCCATGTCTAGCTAGAATAGTGTGTCGCTCAAAGCTAGAGAAGAAACGGGAACAAGCTAATGAAAAATTATCATACCGAGGGAATTCACTCAAAACTAACAAGAATGATAACGTGTTCGATCGAGCGGTTTAGAAAACTACCGAAGACTCTAGGGGAATAAAGATGGAATGACTTCTAATTTTAGGTCCGTATGGTTTGAAATACTTGCACACAAACCGCACGAAAGCTTTCCTGGAAATCTCGACCCAAAAAAGGACGTTTAGTAATTCTAAATGGGACTACAGGATGAAAAACAATAGTTTTGGCTGTTAAAGTTTGAGATTCGATGGTGCCGAGATCCGCTTTGGTCATCAGTGTTACGAGCCACAACCATGTCTAGCTAGAATAGTGTGTCGCTCGTGCAAGAGAAGAAACAGGAATAAACTGATGATAGAATTATCATACCGAGGCAATTCACTCGAACTAACAGAAAATCCTCAAAATCCTCGTTAAACGTTTTCAAAATCCTCAAAAGCCTAACAGAAAAAAAAGTTACGGGCTTTTAAGATCTGGAGGCAAAAAATTCAAAAAAATTATTTGAAATACTTGCACACAAACCCGAGAAAGTGTTCCGGAAATCTCGCCCAAAAAGGACTTTAGTAATTCTAAAAGGACTACAAGATGAAAAACAATAGTTTTGGCAGTTAAAGTTTGAGATTCAATGGTGCCGAGATCCATTTGGTCATCAGTGTTACGAGCCGCACCCATGTCTAGCTAGAATAGTGTGTCGCTCAAAGCTAGAGAAGAAACGGGAACAAGCTAATGAAAAATTATCATACCGAGGGAATTCACTCAAAACTAACAAGAATGATAACGTGTTCGATCGAGCGGTTTAGAAAACTACCGAAGACTCTAGGGAATAAAGATGGAATGACTTCTAATTTTAGGTCCGTATGGTTTGAAATACTTGCACACAAACCGCACGAAAAGCATTCTCGAAATCTCGCCCAAAAAGGACGTTTAGTAATTCTAAATGGGACTACAGGATGAAAAACAATAGTTTTGGCGCTAAAGTTTGAGATTCGATGGTGCCGTAGATCCGCTTGGTCATCAGTGTTACGAGCCACAACCATGTCTAGCTAGAATAGTGTGTCGCTCGGGCAAGAGAAGAAACAGGAATAAACTGATGATAGAATTATCATACCGAGGCAATTCACTCGTAACTAACAGAAAATCCTCAAAATCCTCGTTAAACGTTTTCAAAATCCTCAAAAGCCTAACAGAAAAAAAAAGTTACGGGCTTTTAAGATCTGGAGGCAAAAAATTCAAAAAAATTATTTGAAATACTTGCACACAAACCCGAGAAAGTGTTCCGGAAATCTCGCCCAAAAAGGACTTTAGTAATTCTAAAAGGACTACAAGATGAAAAACAATAGTTTTGGCAGTTAAAGTTTGAGATTCAATGGTGCCGAGATCCATTTGGTCATCAGTGTTACGAGCCGCACCCATGTCTAGCTAGAATAGTGTGTCGTGCTCAAAGCTAGAGAAGAAACGGGAACAAGCTAATGAAAAATTATCATACCGAGGGAATTCACTCAAAACTAACAAGAATGATAACGTGTTCGATCGGGCGGTTTAGAAAACTACCGAAGACTCTAGGGAATAAAGATGGAATGACTTCTAATTTTTAGGTCCGTATGGTTTGAAATACTTGCACACAAACCGCACGAAAGCGTTCCTCGAAATCTCGCCCCAAAAAAGGACGCTTAGTAATTCTAAATGGGACTACAGGATGAAAAACAATAGTTTTGGCAGTTAAAGTTTGAGATTCGATGGTGCCGTAGATCCGCTTGGTCATCAGTGTTACGAGCCACAACCATGTCTAGCTAGAATAGTGTGTCGCTCGGCAAGAGAAGAAACAGGAATAAACTGATGATAGAATTATCATACCGAGGCAATTCACTCGTAACTAACAGAAAATCCTCAAAATCCTCGTTAAACGTTTTCAAAATCCTCAAAAGCCTAACAAAAAAAAAAAGTTACGGGCTTTTAAGATCTGGAGGCAAAAAATTCAAAAAAATTATTTGAAATACTTGCACACAAACCCGAGAAAGTGTTCCGGAAATCTCGCCCAAAAAGGACTTTAGTAATTCTAAAAGGACTACAAGATGAAAAACAATAGTTTTGGCAGTTAAAGTTTGAGATTCGATGGTGCCGAGATCCATTTGGTCATCAGTGTTACGAGCCGCACCCATGTCTAGCTAGAATAGTGTGTCGCTCAAAGCTAGAGAAGAAACGGGAACAAGCTGATGAAAAATTATCATACCGAGGGAATTCACTCAAAACTAACAAGAATGATAACGTGTTCGATCGAGCGGTTTAGAAAACTACCGAAGACTCTAGGGAATAAAGATGGAATGACTTCTAATTTTTAGGTCCGTATGGTTTGAAATACTTGCACACAAACCGCATTTAAAGCGCTCTGGAAATCTCGCCCAAAAAGGACGCTTAGTAATTCTAAATGGGACTACAGGATGAAAAACAATAGTTTTGGCAGTTAAAGTTTGAGATTCGATGGTGCCGAGATCCGCTTGGTCATCAGTGTTACGAGCCACAACCATGTCTAGCTAGAATAGTGTGTCGCTCTCGCAAGAGAAGAAACAGGAATAAACTGATGATAGAATTATCATACCGAGGCAATTCACTCAAAACTAACAGAAAATCCTCAAAATCCTCGTTAAACGTTTTCAAAATCCTCAAAAGCCTAACAGAAAAAAAAATTACGGGCTTTTAAGATCTGAGGCAAAAAATTCAAAAAAATTTATTTGAAATACTTGCACACAAACCCGAGAAAGTGTTCCGGAAATCTCGCCCAAAAAGGACTTTAGTAATTCTAAAAGGACTACAAGATGAAAAACAATAGTTTTGGCGCTAAAGTTTGAGATTCGATGGTGCCAGTAGATCCATTTGGTCATCAGTGTTACGAGCCGCACCCATGTCTAGCTAGAATAGTGTGTCGCTCAAAGCTAGAGAAGAAACGGGAACAAGCTGATGAAAAATTATCATACCGAGGGAATTCACTCAAAACTAACAAGAATGATAACGTGTTCGATCGGAGCGGTTTAGAAAACTACCGAAGACTCTAGGGAATAAAGATGGAATGACTTCTAATTTTAGGTCCGTATGGTTTGAAATACTTGCACACAAACCGCATTTAAAGCGCTCTCGAAATCTCGCCCAAAAAGGACGTTTAGTAATTCTAAATGGGACTACAGGATGAAAAACAATAGTTTTGGCAGTTAAAGTTTGAGATTCGATGGTGCCGAGATCCGCTTGGTCATCAGTGTTACGAGCCACAACCATGTCTAGCTAGAATAGTGTGTCGCTCGGCAAGAGAAGAAACAGGAATAAACTGATGATAGAATTATCATACCGAGGCAATTCACTCGTAACTAACAGAAAATCCTCAAAATCCTCGTTAAACGTTTTCAAAATCCTCAAAAGCCTAACAGAAAAAAAAAGTTACGGGCTTTTAAGATCTGGAGGCAAAAAATTCAAAAAAATTTATTTGAAATACTTGCACACAAACCCGAGAAAGTGTTCCGGAAATCTCGCCCAAAAAGGACTTTAGTAATTCTAAAAGGACTACAAGATGAAAAACAATAGTTTTGGCGCTTAAAGTTTGAGATTCGATGGTGCCGAGATCCATTTGGTCATCAGTGTTACGAGCCGCACCCATGTCTAGCTAGAATAGTGTGTAGGCTCAAAGCTAGAGAAGAAACGGGAACAAGCTGATGAAAAATTATCATACCGAGGGAATTCACTCAAAACTAACAAGAATGATAACGTGTTCGATCGGGCGGTTTAGAAAACTAGTGGAAGACTCTAGGGGAATAAAGATGGAATGACTTCTAATTTTTAGGTCCGTATGGTTTGAAATACTTGCACACAAACCGCACGAAAGCGTTCCTGGAAATCTCGGCCCAAAAAAGGACGTTTAGTAATTCTAAATGGGACTACAGGATGAAAAACAATAGTTTTGGCAGTTAAAGTTTGAGATTCGATGGTGCCGTAGATCCGCTTGGTCATCAGGTGTTACGAGCCACAACCATGTCTAGCTAGAATAGTGTGTCAGGCTCAGGCAAGAGAAGAAACAGGGAATAAACTGATGATAGAATTATCATACCGAGGCAATTCACTCATAACTAACAGAAAATCCTCAAAATCCTCGTTAAACGTTTTCAAAATCCTCAAAAGCCTAACAAAAAAAAAAGTTACGGGGCTTTTAAGATCTGGAGGCAAAAAAATTCAAAAAATTTTTATTTGAAATACTTGCACACAAACCCGGAGAAAGTGTTCCGGAAATCTCGGCCCAAAAAAGGACATTAGTAATTCTAAAAGGGTCTACAAGATGAAAAGCAATAGTTTTGGCAGTTAAAGTTTGAGATTCGATGGTGCCGAGATCCATTTGGTCATCAGTGTTACGAGCCGCACCCATGTCTAGCTAGAATAGTGTGTAGGCTCAAAGCTAGAGAAGAAACGGGAACAAGCTGATGAAAAATTATCATACCGAGGGAATTCACTCAAAACTAACAAGAATGATAACGTGTTCGATCGAGCGGTTTAGAAAACTACCGAAGACTCTAGGGAATAAAGATGGAATGACTTCTAATTTTAGGTCCGTATGGTTTGAAATACTTGCACACAAACCGCACGAAAGCGTTCTCGAAATCTCGCCCAAAAAGGACGTTTAGTAATTCTAAATGGGACTACAGGATGAAAAACAATAGTTTTGGCGCTAAAGTTTGAGATTCGATGGTGCCGTAGATCCGCTTTGGTCATCAGTGTTACGAGCCACAACCATGTCTAGCTAGAATAGTGTGTCGCTCAGCAAGAGAAGAAACAGGAATAAACTGATGATAGAATTATCATACCGAGGCAATTCACTCGAACTAACAGAAAATCCTCAAAATCCTCGTTAACGTTTTCAAAATCCTCAAAAGCCTAACAGAAAAAAAAATTTACGGGCTTTTAAGATCTGAGGCAAAAAATTCAAAAAATTTTATTTGAAATACTTGCACACAAACCCGAGAAAGTGTTCCGGAAATCTCGCCCAAAAAGGACTTTAGTAATTCTAAAAGGACTACAAGATGAAAAACAATAGTTTTGGCGCTTAAAGTTTGAGATTCGATGGTGCCGAGATCCATTTGGTCATCAGTGTTACGAGCCGCACCCATGTCTAGCTAGAATAGTGTGTAGGCTCAAAGCTAGAGAAGAAACGGGAACAAGCTGATGAAAAATTATCATACCGAGGGAATTCACTCAAAACTAACAAGAATGATAACGTGTTCGATCGAGCGGTTTAGAAAACTACCGAAGACTCTAGGGAATAAAGATGGAATGACTTCTAATTTTTAGGTCCGTATGGTTTGAAATACTTGCACACAAACCGCACGAAAGCGTTCCTGGAAATCTCGGCCCAAAGAAGGACGTTTAGTAATTCTAAATGGGACTACAGGATGAAAAACAATAGTTTTGGCAGTTAAAGTTTGAGATTCGATGGTGCCGTAGATCCGCTTTGGTCATCAGGTGTTACGAGCCACAACCATGTCTAGCTAGAATAGTGTGTCAGGCTCAGGCAAGAGAAGAAACAGGGAATAAACTGATGATAGAATTATCATACCGAGGCAATTCACTCGGAACTAACAGAAAATCCTCAAAATCCTCGTTAAACGTTTTCAAAATCCTCAAAAGCCTAACAGAAAAAAAGTTACGGGGCTTTTAAGATCTGGAGGCAAAAAAATTCAAAAAAATTTATTTGAAATACTTGCACACAAACCCGTAGAAAGTGTTCCGGGAAATCTCGGCCCAAAAAAGGACTTTAGTAATTCTAAAAGGGACTACAAGATGAAAAACAATAGTTTTGGCGCTTAAAGTTTGAGATTCGATGGTGCCGAGATCCATTTGGTCATCAGTGTTACGAGCCGCACCCATGTCTAGCTAGAATAGTGTGTCGCTCAAAGCTAGAGAAGAAACGGGAACAAGCTGATGAAAAATTATCATACCGAGGGAATTCACTCAAAACTAACAAGAATGATAACGTGTTCGATCGAGCGGTTTAGAAAACTACCGAAGACTCTAGGGAATAAAGATGGAATGACTTCTAATTTTTAGGTCCGTATGGTTTGAAATACTTGCACACAAACCGCACGAAAGCGCCTCGAAATCTCGCCCAAAAAGGACGCTTGGTAATTCTAAATGGGACTACAGGATGAAAAACAATAGTTTTGGCAGTTAAAGTTTGAGATTCGATGGTGCCGTAGATCCGCTTGGTCATC
>JAHHZJ010003968.1:0-40003 GCA_021437245.1 Aegilops speltoides | reverse complement strand
TTCAGAAGATTAAGCATCGCTACGTTGAGAAAGTCTCATCGTAGTCAACCCCTTGAACTTGTCGAAAACCTTTTGCAACAAGTCGAGCTTTGTAGACAGCTACATTACCAACAAAGATCGCCTTCTTCTTGAAGATCCATTTATTCTCGGCGGCTTGCCGATCATCGGGCAAGTCAACCAAAGTCCATACTTTGTTCTCATACATGGATCCCATGTCGATTTCATGGCCTCAAGCCATTTTATGGAATTTGGGCTCATCATCGCTTCCTCATAGTTGACATGGTCAAGTAACATGACTTCCGTAATAGGATTACTGCACTCACTATGGTGCGGATTCTACTCGTAGACTCCACGAGGTTCGGTAGTAACTTGATCCAAGTTTCATGATCAATATCATTAGCTTCCTCACCGATTGGTGTAGTTGTCGAGGAACCGTTCTTGTGATAAACTACTTTCCAATAAGGGAGCATGTTAGATATGACTATTTGTGTAAGCCGCCAGAGGGGCCGGGTTACGCAAAGAGTACTCATTAGAGGAAGCCCAAGGCCAAGTATGAAGATGGCGGTTCAATAAAGAGCTTAAGGAAGATTTAATCGTTACCGAGCCGACTCGCTTATAAGTCACGGACTCAGAAGCCGCAGTGTCAACCCGTATATAAGGGACGATCCATGCGGCGACTTAGGGCAAGAAACAACTCATCGAGAGCCGGGTATAGCGATCTCGCCTCCGGTCATCAAACATCAATACCAACCCAAATAGACGAGGCCTTACCTTCACCGTAAGGGGCCGAACTAGTATAAACTCTCTCGTGTCCCTTGTCCCGATTTAACCCCTTCAAGCTTCCTAGCTGCGATGGCTCCACAACTAAGTCCTTTCACGAGGACATCCGACGTGACTATTCCACGATAGTTGGCGCCACCGTGGGGCCAGCCACGTGGATTTGAGTTCTGAAGGGCAACTTCAAGGGCTCAAGGGTACGAGGGGTCGGATGACCAAGAGTCGTCATGCAAGATCTACATCGACGACGAAGGCTGGGGTCCCGACCGCTCAATTGAGTATGGATACCGGTCCCTTCGGCGGAATCCACGCCTTCATCGGCCGGATCGGTGAGCCGGGCGCCGAGTCGACAACCGCACCGACTTCGCCGAGACGGCTCAACAGGCGAGGAAGACCCGACTCACCGGTCATGAGGCGGCCTTCGTGGGTCGGTCCACGGAGAAGAACTTTCGATCTCAAGATGGGTGAGATGGCCGCCCTTTCGACGGTGACTGTCTCGCGCTCAACAGATTCGCTGTATCGTACAAGACGACGCGCTTAGGGGCTGTTCCGATGACATCAAGATTCCGACCGATGAGCCGCCAAGATGGGCCGGAATCTTCATGGTCGAACTCAGCCGACTCAAATTCTACAATGGCAGCGAATCACGCCCTGGTCGAGCAGCTGGGCAGAGGCCCCGCGCGCCACCGCTCAAAATGATAGATCTCATGGACAAGCTTACGGCCTTGTTAACCGCCACGGTTATTCCTCAGAGATAAGGATGAGCATGACGCAGCGGTAGCTCAAGTGCGTGAGGAGATAGCGCAGCCAAGGAGGCATTGAAGCCGAGGATACCAGATTAGCATGAGCGGGCGTCTCGACGCCCGGCAAGCTTAAGTAAGCTTACAACACGGATGAGCTTAAACGATCCAATGAGGTGATGAGGAGGAGACTTCTAAAACGCAGTCCTGCCATCAATTACGCACCTCGGTTCTCTTTGCTACACCCGAGACGGCCCTAGTAACTCCGCCGGAGGCCGATCGCTTATGACATGGAACAGGAGGACCGCTCTCACCGGATATGGTGCCGCCACGTGAGCATGCCACCACCGCCATGTGCCGATTCCACGGGTCACTTTTCCAACCCCATGAGAACTTGATCGCAGCTTCAGCCGCTGAAGGCTCTTCCCATGGAAGGTGATGACCGACGGCGTGGAAACCCGGAGGGTCGAGAGCTCCTCCAGACAGCCCTGCTCAGCAGAGACCTATTCTACAGCCGGACAGATTCATTCAACTCCCCGCCTGGTAGCACCACTCGCCGTAATCGAGTCCGAAAGTTACAACAGACGATGGAGTCGAAGTTTTGTCAAGCAATGCTAACGACGTAACCAACCCGGGGCTATAACCCGCGCAGACCAAGTACGCCGAGGACGATCACCCGAGTATCCAATGACATCTGCTGAGGCGAGAGTAGCCACTAGAACCGGCGGAGTCCTTGCCTCGATGCCGCTTTGCTGCGATGTACGCCTCGCCTTTAGGACTTCAAGGACCTCAAAGGTACCAAATTACACGGCCGATTTACAGCCCGGGCGTGGATTGAGAGTTATGAGATGGCCATGGAGTTGCTGGAAGTCGTGACGCAGCAATGGCTAAATATTTCACCATGATGTTAGATAGAACGCCCGGCCGTGGCTAAAAGGCTTGCCACCCAATTCCATTAGCTCATGGGGCGAAAAGCTCGGCTCATCTAGAACTTCAAGGACACCAGAAACAATCTATGTCGATTGTGGACTTGACGGATTGCAAGCAAGAGGAAGGTGAATCCACCACCCATTGGGTACGCCGTCAAGGAGATAATTCATTCTTCTCGATAAGATGGACGCCGGTTTGCGCTCTTATGCCGGAGAAAAATTGCCGCTTGAGCCGAGGATGAAATGGGCGCTTTAAGCGTGACCTCACAGATATGGGTACGCCGATGGCGGCTTTAGTCAAATACGCCGATTCTCGATAAGTACTAAGGATCCCGTGATTCGACGATGAGAAGACAGAAAGGGAAAACGGAACGCAATGGAAAGGGTCAAGAAGATAACCCGGGAATCAAGGTGGCAAGCGAAGGCGGACGGTAACCCGGAGTTTGTGGCCAATGCCAACGACGAGGTAACAATCCGAGACGTAAGGGTAAGCCGCCACGATCCGCGGGTCAGCCCACATCGAGCAATTACTCAATGAGTCCCGCCGAGACACGACACCCGGAGCAGCCGACCACACATCTATGGAAGGATTGTGCGATCATGAAAGCGCTTAAAATTCCAACACCTTCGAGGCGGTCAAGGATCCGTGGCGCTCAGGGCCGGCTTTAATGGCCCGGCGGCGCTCAAATTCGTTTTCAGGCATCCAGTGGCAACAACAAGAAGTTAGCCTGGTCAAGGCGGACAAAGAAGAAAGAAGAATAAATAATTATCAAAGCCATCCAAAACAGTTGAGTGGCGGACAATATCACGTGTTTACCACTAGCTTGTGTAAACGTGACCGTAAGGTCCATAAGAGGGCTGTGAATTCCATTGAGCCGCACCTCGTTATTTAAGGTGGTCGAGAAGCCCATCATATGGAGCAGGAGGATCACCTCCGCCGGTCGATAACCCGGTCCGCTGGCTTTGGTAGTGGCGCCAAGTTGGTGGATATAAGTTCACCAAGGTGCTCATGGATGGGGGTAGTAGCATCAACATCCTGCATTACGAGACCTTTCAACAGATGGGGTTGATCGATAAAAACCTCGAGAACATCCGGCATCTTTCCATGGAGTTGTCCCTCGGTAAGTCAGCTTACCCAGCCAAGGTGATTGAGCCGAGGTGGCTTTTGGAGACGAACATGAATCTCGAAATGAGAAGTTGATGTTTGACTCGTCAAGATCAGAGCCCATACCACACTGCTTTGGACGGCCATTATGCTAAGTTTATGGCCCAGCCGTGTTGTGTTTATTTACAGCTCAAGATGCCGGGTTATAAGGGCACCATCACCGCATACATGGCGTCCGAAGGTGGCATTGGAGTGTGAAGAAGGTGACGCGCTTATGCCGAGTCACCTGCAGCAGAGGAGCTCAAGTTTTATCAAGATAATGTTGACCCGCGGATATGACATCCTCAAGAAGCCAACTACAGAGCATGACCCGCGCTGAAGTTTAAGTCGGCGGCCGAGACGGCTTGTCGACTTTTACCCCGGTGATACTTCTAAACAGCTCAAAGATCGCGAGCAACTTGATCCCAAATAGGAAAGCGCTACCATCGAAGTTCATCCGTGAGAACCGACATCTTTGCATGGAGACCTTCCGACATGCCGTGTACCGAGGGAACTCGCCGAGCACACTCTCAATATTGATCCAAAGTATAACCTGCCAGTGCTTTCTTCGCCGCTTTAACGAAGAGCGCATTTAAAAGCTATTGGAGAAGAAGTCGCCTGCTCTTAGCGGCCGGGTTTATCATTGAAGTTTTTCACCCGGAGTGGTTGTCTAACCCGTGCTCGCCCTCAAGAAGAATGGCACCGGCGGATGATGTGTGGACTACACGGACTTAAACAAGGCTTGTCCGTCGATCTTTTGCTCTCCCCAGATTGATCAAATCATTGATGCTACGACGGTTGTGAGCATTTGAGCTTTTTGATGCTTACTCCGTTATCATCGATTAAGATGGCAATTATGACCAGGAGAAGATAGCTTTCATCACTCCGCTTGGAGCCTTCGTTATGTATCTATGCCATTTGGGCTCAAGAGTGCCTGTGCAACTTATCACGTGTGTGCGTAACTGCTTGCACGACCAAATTGGGCGAATGTCCATGCTTATGTGGATGACATTGTGGTGAAGTCCAGAGAAAAGGAAACCTTCATATCCGACTTAAAGGAGACCTTTGATAATCTCCGGTCTACAAGATGATGCTTAACCCGCCAAATGTGTGTTTGGTGTTCCCGCAGTAAGCTTTTGGTTTTCGGTGTCCAACAGAGGCATCGGTTAACTCGAGGAAGATTAAGGCGACATTCCTCTGCTAAACCGGGCAGCATCAATGATGTTCAATGATTAGCGGGTCGTCGCCGCTTTAAGTTGGTTCATAAGTAGGCTCGTGAGAAAGCCCTCCCATTATATCGATGATGAAGAAAACTCGACACTTTTGTTTGGAGGAGGTCACGATGCTGCTTTTGAAGACTTAAAGAGACAATTGTCTCGAGTTACCGATTCTGCGGCTCCAATTGACAAAGAGCCTTTGCTGTTATATGTGGCTGCCAATTCACGAGCCGTCATTGCCATGCCATCGGTGGAGCATAAGGAAGCCGGTAAGGAGCATCCGTTCAAAGGCCGGTTTACTACATCGAGGTGCTCATTGAATCCAAGCAAAGGTACCTCATTGGCGTAAGCTTGTTTATGGGTGTTCATGGCAAACCGAAGTTGAAGCAAGATTTTCAAAGCCATCCTATAACTGTGGTAAGTTCTCGCCCTTTGGGAGACATTATTCAACAGGAGGCCACAGATCTAGTCGCCAAGGGGCTATCAAGCTTGGGCCTCATGGCTTGAAATACATGCTCTAACAGCTATTAAGTCTCGTGCCTTGGTGGACTTCATCAATGATTGGACAGAGCTGCAGCACCTCGAGGAGAAGCCGGATAACACATAATCCGGACTCGCTCACTTTGACGGGTCTAGGCAGCTAGAAGGCTCGGGGCCGGAGTGGTGTTAACTTCCCCGAGGTGACAAATTTCGTGTATGTACTCCGCTTATGTTTCCATGTACTAACAATGCAGCTGAATATGAGGCATTACTTCATGGTCTCCTGTTGGCTAAGGAGATGAACTTAAGCCGGGTACGATGCCCGGGCGACCAGACGGTGGCTCAACAAGTGTCGTGCAAGTGGATTCCAAAGACCCCCTCATGGCGCTTATCATCGTGAAGTAGATGCCGTGGCTGGTCACTTCACGGGTTATCAAGTGGAGCACATTGATCAAGGAAGAAGGAGGCAAATGATGCTTTAAGTCGGTTGGGATCCCAACATAAGCTTGTGCCGCCTAACACCTTTTGATGTGTTACACAACCCTTCCGGACAAGGTACCTACCGAGGAAGACTTAGCAAAGGCTGCATCTTGAGGCACAACCGGTGGCGGCTCTTCATGTTATCCTCGATTGACGGTGCCATACTTGGCTTATATGACCCGGTGAGTTGTCGAGGATGAGATATCGGCGAGACAAATCGTCAGCATTCCAAATCCATGACAATTGTTAACAGCGAAGTTACATCACCACAGGCTGTATGCTTAACGCTGTGTGTCACCCGCAGAAGGCCAAGAAATACTCCGTGAGATCCATGAGGGAGATTGTATTATCATGCCGGTCAAAATCCTCGGCCAAGGCTTTTTGTCATGGTTTGTATTGGTTGACGGCCACGCCGATGCGGAAGATCTGGTCAAGAATTGTGACGGTGTCAAAAGTTCTCACGACGAGCTCATGTGCCGCTCAAGAGTTGAGGATGATCCCAATTACTTGGCCGCTTGCAGATGGGGGCTTGACATGGTTGGACCTTTCAAAAGGTCTAAGGACAAAGACACATCTCGCTAGTGGCAAGGGATAAATTTACTAAGTGGGTTGAGGCAGAGCCGTCAAGAATGTGATGCAGCCACAGCCGTTCACCATTAAAAGGTGATCTTTCGCTTTGGTTTTCCACATAGCATCATAACTAATAATGGCACTAATCTCTAAGGGTGCCATGGAAGAGTTCTCACAAAGAGAACATATCCGCTTGATGTTTCGCCGCTGCTCATCCTCAATCCAATGGTCAAGCCAGAGAGCTAATCAAGAGATCCTCGAAGGCATCAAACCCCGCTCTTGGTCCCACTATAGCCGACTCGGTTGTTGGGTGGAGGAGCCTCCGTGTTATGGAGCATCAACACTACGCCTAATAGGTCCACGGATACACACCTTTCTTCATGGTCTATGGAGCAGAGGCGTCCTTCCAAGTGACATCCACACGACTCACCCCGAGTGGCGGCTTACGCTGAGGCGGATAACTAAAAGGCTCGTCAGATGCACTTGACTTGTTGGGCGAGGAGCGAGACTTAGCAATAGCCCACCGGTGATTTACTACCAGAAGACCAAGGCCGCTATCACAGCCGCCGGTTAGGAGCGTAACCTTTCAGAAAGCGACTTGGTGCTCCGGCTCATCCAGATCACCGATATGCACAAGCTATCCTCGCTTGGGAAGGACCTTTGTGGTCGAAGAATCGCATAACGGGTCATATTATCTCATCGATATTTGAGAGCGCAAGGACTCCTTTAAATCGGAGGAGGAGACCAATGATCATGGAATATAGCTCATCTCCGGCCTCACTATACTTAATTTTCTTTCTTAAGATACTTTCTATAATGTACATATTATATAAAGCAATAAAGGTGACCTCCGTTCTTTTTTCCCATAAAGAATGTTTCATGTTTTTATCGTGATGGACAATGCCAACAGGACGGATCATATATGAATCCGCTTTCCTTTGGTCCGCTTATGATCATATTTGAATCTAGTCTTGGTCACTTGGGGCTTCTCTCAAACATAGGTCGATTCAACCAAAGAGAACATAACTGCCGATACCCACTTGATGGGCATATTGCCAAACCCACTTCGGGATTCCCGATCAAATTTGAATCATAGCTTAACCCTTTGGGTCCGGGACGTGATCGATTCAATCAGCGCCATTAAACAACTCTAATGTTCACTTGGGGCTTCTGCTCAAACATAGGTCGATTCAACCAAAGAGAACATAGCTGTCGATACCCACTTGATCGGCATCGCCAAAGCCACTGGGGCTATATGATCGATCCAATCTTAGCTTAACCCTTTGGAACGGTTTTTCCGATCAGATTCGAATCAGAGCCCGTGAACATTTGCAAGTATGACTATTTTCACTATCCTTGAAACCTCTTGAGGAGATGGTTTTTGATCTTTCCGGTTTTATATCGCCATTCGTGTTCTATCAAGTGCCGTAAAAACTTATATGAGCCGAGAGGTTATCAAAAGGGTTGTGTATGCTGTTATGATTATGTTTTAACTAATCATGAACCGCTTATATATATGATTTTTTCCGGTTATCAATATTCTATAACCCGCCGGTGCAAGAAATCGGTCTGTAGAAGCCTTGCCTCTGCTTTTACGGTAGATTAAAATGGAGCAAGGAGAAATAACAAGGAACCACTTGATTAATATAAGCAAGACGGAAATAGTAATCGGCGGCTTAACAAAAGCAATAAGTACCATAAGGCATGACATGCATTAAGGAGTTTTTCTATCCTATTACAAGACTCCCCGAGTCCTAATAAGTGAAGCATTGTTCTTGACAAGTTATAACCCGTTGGGCGGCTTATTCCTCCAAATGGCTTGATGACTCAAGTTATCCTTCCCCGCCTCCTTTGGTTGTTGTGTCCCGAAGGTGGACGAGGCCCACCAATGCCACTCAAGGCTTCAAATTCAGCTTCATCATCTATTAAACCTGGTCGGGTCCACTTGAGGGGCAAAGGTATGCTTACGCTGGAGGAGCAGTCGACTTGGTCATATGGGACATTTGGGATTCTACGATTCTTGCTATCATAACCCTAAGAAATACTTGGTGAGATCAAGATCCTCCCCAATGAGAGTCGCCAGAGGGCGACGACCTTGACATTGTGCAAAGGAAGTCCTGTCGCCAAAAGCAAGACTGGCCCTCTTTAAGACTTGATATCCAAGAGAGAGGTCAAGAAGTTCAAGCTCGCACCCATGCTTTTGCCTCGACTCAACGAGCCACGGCCTCCCGCCTCGCAGACGCCCGCTTTAAGTCTTGAATATGTTGAGGTAGCATCGACAGATGTCTCAACACGCCTTGCAGTGAGCCGGGAGGTATTTGATAAGGCCACAGCGGTTAACGACGCTAGACCTTGAGTATACCGCTTCTACCAAGGTATACACCGCCTTAAGCTTGACCAAAGATATCTTCCTTAAGGTTGGTACTCTCGGGCTCATGATTCACCGTGACAACAAGTAAGTTTGATGCAATTATTATGATAACTCTTGAAAGATTACAATATTTTCTAGCGGCTTACCAAAGATAGCCGAGACCATTTGGGATATGTGCCGCTTTAAGTCTGACAACTCATTTGTTGCCTCGCAAGAGATGCCTCCACTGTTTCAAATTTCGTCACCAAAGTGAAGCCTCTCACAACCCAAGCCTTCTTTTCGATTCAAAATTTTTCTTCGCTTCTTGTTTAGAGATACCGAATTCAAACTTGAATTGGCTTTCGAGCTTCGAGCTCTTGGGTTTTCAACTGCTCATTAACTCAGCAATCTCGCCAAATTGACTTACTGTGGCCTGATTTGACATCGTGTTATGGTAAGAATCTTGTAAGATAGCATTTAAGTCCCAAGTATTTTACAAGTAAAGAAACTTGGCATTTGGGGGCTAATGTATGTTTAAAGAATTTTAGTCTATTTCACCAAGTTATTATATTAAGTCTCAAGCACTTTACAAGTAAAGGTACTTGACACTTGGGGGCTAATGTAACCCAAATTTAAAGTTTCATGTTATCTCCGGGTTAAACATATTCAATTTAAACCGGACAAAACTGAAAGCTAGCAGATTCCTAAGTCTACAGCATATTCTCATAAGCAATAGACTTGGGGGCTGGTACAGTAAGTAAGATTCAGAGTGAAAGCTTAATTTTACCTCAGATTTATGCTGTATTTGCTTCACCATGTCAATTTCTAGGTCATGACTACTATGCACTTGGTTCAGATAGCCCGAGACTATATCACCAATACTTAGGTGAGAGTAATCATGATGTCTTGTTTGGACTTCCTGCTGGGCAAACTCTCTTCCTTGGCGGCATTGGGCAAGGGCGAGGTCGCCCGGTTCAACGATGGTTTCATACAATCTCAACCTCCGGTCAACCGCCTTGCCGGGCTAGGAACTTCCGGTCATCCAAGTTATGAATCACGCCTTCGCAGCGGGTCAAGTTTGTCAGGATGTCGGGTCGGTTCAGCGGTGGTCGATGAGCGGAACTGTCTCGAACGGATGAGTCAAACACCGTTCAAGAACCACCGGTCTTGGGACGGCTTATTCTTCTTGCCCTTCTTGGCGGGCTTTACTTGCCCACCGCCAATCAAAGTGGAAGGATAAATATCAAAGCATAAGTATGGATAAATTCAATGTAAGAAAGGTTATATTACCGGGAGCCGCTTTGAAAGTTTGCATGTTCGATTGCATCGACTCGCCGTAAGAAGGAGAGGTATCCCGATAGTTGGAGTCGATGAATTGAGAGGTTGGCGAATCAAACCCAAAGAAGGGTAAAACAAAAGGTAAGTTGAGATAACCTCGGTCCGACGCTTCGGGTTACATCGGTAAGCCGAGGAAAGCTCAGATCCCGGTCGCCCGAGTCTCACCGCCTGCTCTCAAGCTGCCGCTGTTTCAAAAGAAATTGAGGATCTTGGTGTTTAGAGGGTGTGAAAACCTTACTTTCCTGGTCACCCTTCGATTCATTGTGTTGGCAAAGGCTCGAAGTCGGAGGAAATTATAGTTACCTCTTCGCCACTGCTTATCGCTCCCAAAGATCCTCCCCGAAGGATCAAATGTCAAGAAGATAACTCCAGAGGAGTTAAAGAAAATCAAAAAAAAATTACCTCTGCTTCATCTGACAAAGAGTCGTCCAATTTAAGCATGTCAGAGGCGCTGGGTTTTTTCTTTTTAGAGGTGCCCATCCTGGCGGCTTTCCTTTCGGTCTTCTTGGCCTCCCGGGCCAGTTTTGTAGCCTCATGGTCATACTTGACCCTCCAAAAGTTATCATCGGCCTGTGGAAAAGACAAAGAATCATAAGTACCAAAAGGTAACGATTAAAGAGTATTTGTGAAGACTAGTAACTTATCGCAGAGTCAAATTCTTCTTGCATAAGGGAAGCAAACCGAAGTATTATCGGTTACAAGGTTTTCCTTCAATAGTGATTGACCAGCAGATCCGCCACATCGCCTCGGTAAGTCCTCAAGATTATGACGATTGAGTCGCCCTTTTCGCCGCGGTAATAATAAT
Organism: Aegilops speltoides; assembly: GCA_021437245.1. NCBI lineage: Eukaryota > Viridiplantae > Streptophyta > Magnoliopsida > Poales > Poaceae > Aegilops > Aegilops speltoides. The sequence goes on along the minus strand of JAHHZJ010003968.1, from coordinate 29,173 downwards.
AATGAGCGGCGGCTTAATGGTAATATCCGCCAGTGACCTGCACTCGACCAAATCAATGCCGCTTAACCTGCGCTTAAGAGGGCCTTTGATCTTTCGATGGTAGGGTTAAGAGGCAGGCCAACAACAGTTAACTTGTCCGATAGAGGATGATTGACTCAAGACGCAGGCGCGAAATCCGGCAGAGGCTTCTCGTTAGCCGGAGAGGTATCTTGGCAAGAGAACCATGTCCGTTCCAGCTTTTGGGCTGACTCGTAGCTCAACGAAGGAAAAGGCGCCTCCGCCGCTGGATTGAGATGCCGCCAAGCTCAAGACTAGGCCTGTCATGCTGCTCATTCTCGCCGGTTCAAGTAAACAAGCTCTTCAACAGCAGAGGCTTGGTTCCTCTCCTAAGTAAACCTCGCAGAAGACTTGAAATTGCACAGATTGGACACGCACTGGGTCCAATGTCTTGAGGCCTCGTGTCAAAGAAATTCAGAACTTCCTCAAGAATTTTGAGCCGGAGGGCAAACTCCCTGCTCATGTGGTTTGTGAAAACACTTTCTCCGCCTTTTGGGTTGAGGTATCTCTTCAGACGGGTGAGGGGCACGAGACATGACCTCCTTTTGGCAGATGGCCGACGCTACAAACTCAAAGAAGTTTGCTTTAGTTACTGTGGATGGAACCCAATTGTAAGTCACAGGGGCTTGGTCATTTTAGGAGCCAGAATCTACAAGGGCCTACATTAAAGTAAAAAGTTCCGCTCAAATTAAACCTGGGAGAAATATTCAAATTTATTCAAAATGGCGGCTTAAGCAAGGGGCCTAATGATATAAGGGTGATTGTGCAAGAAAGTTTAAGCCGCTATCAAGATCAACAAATATTCAAGGATTTTAAACCGACACCTAGACAAGGGTGATAAAAGTAAGTTTTCTAGAAGAAGCTATCGGTGATAGAAACAAGTTTCACGGATAACATCCTTTATTATGGATCAAAATATTGTTCTGAAGTAGAAAAATTTCTAGACCTAGAAACAGGGAAGAGAAGTTCATGCATTCAGGGGAGGTCTTCAAACAAGAAAAATGAGATCTATTTCTATACAAGGTTAACGCTAATAACTACTGCAGCGGGTTCGCATGCTTCCTACGATCTAAAAACAGGTTATGGAAGTATGAACTATCAAGGGTTTGCATCAAGGTGATGAACCCGATGAACTTGGCGTAACTCTCTAGATAGATCTAAGGAAGGAGAAGAATAGAACTCACGGATGAAGATGAATCATGGAGGCTCACCGCCGATCTCTCGTCAAAGGTCGTTGATGCAGCGCTTGAGTTGACGAAGACGAGAGTGTCGAGGGTGACGGCAAGCGGAGCCGAGAGGCAGAGAGGAGAGGAAGAAGACGATCGAAAGGTAAAAGGAAAAGACCCGTGTCATGGCTATTTATAGGAAGGAGATGACCGATGGCGCGAAATGAGGAGATAACAATTATTATCCAAGAGCCCCGACGCCGATTTTCGTAATCACCAAGAAAGAAGAGATCCGCAAGGATTCGTGGAATAAAAATGAGTTTAAGGAAGGATGATGTCACGCCAAGTTAAGACGGAACCAAAGATGACGCCATGGCGGGTTAACAAAAACCTCTATATAGTCAAGATCAAGATTTAATTTTAAAAATATTTTTAGACCGACATGAACAAAGTTCAAATTGTTCTGGGGCCTAATGTTGGGGATATGACTATTTGTGTAAGCCGCCTCAGAGGGCCGTTACGCAAAGAGTACTCATCGAGGAAGCCCAAGGCCAAGCATGAAGATGGCGGTTCAATAAAGAGCTTAAGGCCCACGGGCGGCTTAAGCCCATTGTAGTAAACCGCCATGATGGCATGACTTGTAATGTAACGAAGATTTAATCGTTACCGAGCCGACTCTTATAAGCCGCCGACTCGCCGCAGTGTCAACCCGTATATAAGGGACGACTCATGGGCGCATTTAGGGCAAGAAACAACTCATCGAGAGCTGGGCATAGCGATCTCGCCCCCGGGTCATCGAAACATCAATACCAACCCAAATAGACGAGGCCTTACCTTCACCGTAAGGGGCCGAACTAGTATAAACTCTCTCGTGTCCCTTGTCCCGATTTAACCCTTCAAGCTTCCTAGTTGCGATGGCTCCACAACTAAGTCCTTTCACGAGGACATCCGACGTGACTATTCCACGACGAGCAGGTACAAGCATTCCCTCATCAAGTTCTACTTTCCTCCCACTCACTTCTTTCGAGAGAAACTCCTTCTAGAAAGGATCCGAATTTAGCGACAAAAATCTTGCCCTCAGATTGCGTGATAGAAGGTGTACCCATAGTCTCTTTTGGGTATCCTATGAAGACACATTCGATTTGGGTTCGAGCTTATCCGTTGAAGTTTCTTCACATAAGCATCGCAGCCCATGAGGCACGGTTCGCAAGTAGATATACCCATATCCGCTCAAATCATCTCGTGAAGGTGAGAAAATATCGTATTCGCCATGAGCTTCAATATTCATTGACCACATACATCAAGATGTATGATTTCCAACAAATCAGCTTGTTTCGCCCATAGTTCCGAGAACGGAGTTTTAGTCATCTTGCCCATGAGGCACGCATTCGCAAGTACCAAGTGATTCATAATCAAGTGATTCCATAAGTCCATCAAGATGGAGTTTCTTCATGCGCTTTTACACCTATATGACCCAAACGACACTATCATTATCAACTCGCATCTTTGGCTTCAACATTATGAATATGTGTATCACTACTATCGAGATTTAATAAAATAGACCACTCTTCAAGGGTGCATGACCATAAAAGATATTACTCATATAAATAGAACAACCATTATTCTCGATTTAAATGAATAACCATCTCAAGATCAAACAAGATCCAGATATAATGTTCATGCTCAACGCCGCACCAAATAACAATTATTTAGGTCTAAAACTAATCCCGATGGTAGATGTAGAGGTAGCGTGTCGACCGCCATCACATCGACTTTTGAAACCATTTCCCACGCCAAGATCGTCACCTCGCCCTTATCCAATCTTCGCTAATCCGTAGTCCCCGCTTCGAAGTTGCAAATATTAGCAATGTAACTAGTATCAAATACCCAAAGCTACGCTAGCATTAGTAAGGTACACATCAATAACATGTATATCACATATACCTTTGTTCACTTTGCCATCCTTCTTATCCGCCAAATACTTGGGGCAGTTCCGCTTAGTGTCCAAATTGGCTTAAAGATAAGCACTCGGCCTCGTGCTTAGGTCCTGACTTGGTTTTTCTCTTGAGCAAAGAACTTGTTTGCGTTCTTCTTGAAGTTCCCCATCTTCTTCCCTTTGCCTTTTTTCTTGAAACTGGTGGTCTTATTGACCATCAACACTTGATGCTCCTTCTGATTTCTACCTCCGCAGCTTTCACCATTGCGAAGAGCTCGAATAGTCTTGTCCATCCCTTGCATATTATAGTTCATCACAAAGCTCTTGTAGCTTGGTGGCGTGATTGAAGAATTTCTCAATGACACTATCATCGTGAAGACTAACTCCCGCTTGAATCAAGTGATTATTATACCTGCATTTTGAGTATGTGTTCACCGACGTAACTATTCTCCTCCATCTTACAGCTATAGAACTTATTAGAGACTTCATATCTCTCAACTGGCATTTGCTTGAAATATTAACTTCAACTCCTCGAACATCTCATATGCTCCATGACATTCAAAATGTCGTTGAAGACCCGGTTCCAAGTCGAAGCATGGCACACCGAACTATCGAGTAGTCATCAGCTTTGCTCGCCAGACGTTTAACGCCGCCAGTATCTACAAGAGGCTCTGCACTCAGCGGTGCTTCCAGACATAATTTTCTTCAGGCAACAATGAGGATAATCTCGTTACGGACCCATTCAGAGATAGTTGCTACCATCATCTTTCAACTTAGCTTTCAAGGAACACATTAAAATTCAACTAACAACAACACAAGCCATCTATCTACAACAAACATAGACAAGCAAAATACTATTAGGTACTAAGTTCATGATAAATTTAAGTTCAATTAATCATATTACTTAAGAACTCCCACTTAGACGATACATCTCTAGTCATCTAAGTGATCACGTGATCCAAATCAACTAAACCATGTCCGATCATCACGTGAGATGGAGTAGTTTCAATGGTGAACATCACTATGTTGATCATATCTACTATATGATTCACGCTCGACCTTCGGCCTCTCTCGCTCCGAGGCCATATCAGATATGCTAGGCCTGGCCAAGTTTAACCTGAGTTTTCGCGCAGTGCAACTGCTTTTGCACCTGTGTATTTGAACGAGAGCCTATCACACCCGATCATCACGTGGTGTCTCAAAGACGAAGAACTTTCACAACGGTGCATACTCAGGAGAACACTTCTTGATAATTAGTGAGAGATCATCTTAAAATGCTACCGCAATCAAAGCAAGATAAGATGCATAAAGGATAAACATCACATGCAATCAATATAAGTGATATGATATGGCCATCATCATCTTGTGCTTGTGATTCCATCTCAAGCACCGCTGCGGATCACCATCGCCACCGGGCGCGACACCTGATCTCCATCGAGCATCGTTGTCGCTACGCCATCTATTGCTTTAGGACTATCGCCACCGCTTAGTGATAAAGTAAAGCAATTACAGTATGCTTGCATTTCATACAATAAAGCGACAACCATATGGCTCCCGCCAGTTGCCGATAACTTCGTTACAAAACATGATCATCTCATACAATAAAATATAGCATCACGCCTGACCATATCACATCACAACATGCCCTGCAAAACAAGTTAGACGCCCTCTACTTTGTTGTTGCAAATCTTACGTGGCTGCTACAAGTCGAGCAAGAACCGCTCATACCTATGCATAAAAACCACAATGATAGTTTGTCAAGTTAGTGCTATTTTAACCTTCGCAAGGACCGGTGTAGCCACACTCGATTCAACTAAAGTTGGAGAAACAGACACCGCTAGTCACCTATGTGCAAAGCACGCTAGAAACCAGTCTCGCCAGAAGCGCATTTAGTAATGTCGGTCCGCCACTTCATCCAACAATACCGCCAACCAAAGTATGACATGTCGGTAAGCAAAGATGACTTGTATCACCCACAACTCAGCCAGTGTTCTACTCTGTATATAACATCGACGATAAAACCTAGGCTCGATGCCACTATTGGGAAGGTAGTACTTAAAAATTCCTACGCACACGCTAAGATCATGGTGATGCATAGCAACGAGAGGGAGAGGTTTTCCACGCACTGTGAGACCGAAAGCGTAAGCTAGAACAACGCTGTTGATGTAGTCGCACGCCTTCACGACCCAACCGATCAAGCACCAAACCACGGCACCTCCGAGTTCTAGCACACGCTCAGCTCGATGACGATCCCCGGACCCGATCCAAAGAGAATGTCGGGGAACAGTTCTTAGCACGACGGCAAGATGGTGACGATCTTGATGTTCTACTGCCGCAGGCTTCGCCTATGCACCGCTACAATATTATCAAGGACTATGGTGGAGGGGGGCACCGCACACGGCTTAGAGATCAAGAGATCAATTGTTGTGTCTTAGAGGTGCCCCCGCCTGTGATATAAAGGAGCAAGGGGGGAGGGGGCGGCCGACCTAGGAGGGGGCGCGCCATGGGGAGTCCTACTCCCATCGGGAGTATGACTCTCCTTCCTTGTTGGACTAGGAGAGGGAAGGAAAGGGAGAGGAGGAGAAGGAAAGAGGGGTCGGCCCCTTGCCCTAAACCAATCCTGGTTTGGGCCTTGGGGGGGCGCCCACACCCCTTGTCGCCTCTATTTCCACTAAGGCCCATATAGGCCCATTAAGCTCCCTGGGGTCCGGTATTCTCCCAAGATTCCTAGAAAATCCCGATTTCACCCGAATACTTCGACATCCAAATATAGGCTTCCAATATGTCAATCTTCATGTCTCACCATTTTGAGACTCGCCATGTCCAGAATCTCATTCGACCAACAAACTTCGCACATCAAAACTCATAAACTCATAATATAACCGCTATTGAAACCTTGTTGCGCGGACTCTACGGGTTTGAGAACTATGTAGACATGACCTAGAACTGTTTCCGTCAATAACCAATAGCGAACCTCGATGCTCATATTGGCTCCTACATATTCTACTTAAGATCTTTATCGGTCAAACCGCATAACAACATACTGCTCCCTTTTTCATCGGTATGTTACTTGCCCGAGATTCGATCGCTTGTATCTCAATACATAGTTCAATCTCGCACGCAAGTCTCTTTACTCGCACGTAATGCATCATTCCGTGAATTAACTCATTATCTACATTGCTTGCAAGGCTTATAGTGATGTGCATTACCGAGAGGGCCCAGATACCTCTCCGACAATCGGAGGACAAAACCTAATCTCAAATACGCCAACTCAACATGTACCTTTGGAGACACCAGAGAACTCCTTTATAATCACCCGCTACATTGTGACGCTTGGTAGCACACAAAGTGTTCCACCAAGAAACGGAGTTGCATAATCTCATAGTTATAGGATCTTTGTATAAGTCATGAAGAAAGCAATAACAACATACTAAACGATCAAGTGCTGCTAACGGAATGGGTCAGGTCAATCACATCATTCTCCTAATGATGTGATCCCGTTAATCAAATGACAACACATGTCTATGGTTAGAAACATAACCATCTTTGATTAATGAGCTAGTCAAGTAGAGGCATACTAGTGACATTAAGTTTGTCTATGTATTCACACATGTATCATGTTTCCGTTAATACAATTATAGCATGAATAATAAACATTTATCATGATATGAGGAAATAAATAATAACTTAATTCTTGCCTCTAGGAATATTTCCTTCAGCTTGGGCTCAAACCGCATCGCATCGAGGAGCGAGGGACAAGTCCATCTTGACGGGCAAATCAATTCTCCGATGCGGTCGCCGATGTGCCGGCCTCACGGACCAGAACGGCGCTGTAATTTTCTTGAGGAGACCCTGTGTAGTTGCATCGTCTGTTCGAGATATATTACGCCAAAGAGGCACTATTAACTCGATGTTAAAGGGGATTCCCTCATCGCTATTTCTTTGCTATAGCCAATGGGAGGCGCAGACGCCGACAATTGATAGCCTTCTTATTAATGGGGTTAGGACCGAGTAGACCTCATCATGACCCACGAGGGAGTTATTCTCCTCCTCCTCGCCAAACCCGACTCTTGATTTATGATCGCCTTCCTTCCGGAGTGATGGCTATAAGGTCTCTATTGAGGAAAATAAAGCCTTAATGCTTCCTCTTCTCGAGGAGGAGATCTTGTTTTCTATCAACACGCCAATGTTAATTCGGCAGTCTGACGGCTTTCTATTCCTTCTTCAGAAATTTTGGCCCCAAATGCGGTTTTGTTTGTGCTGTGATTCAAGCATTTTGTTTGGTACGGTCGACATCTCCAGCTTAACTACTCATTATCACCATCATTCCTAAAGTCAAGGGTGAAGACCGATCTCTCAATTTAGACCTATCGCCTTTATTAACAACTTTGTAAAGCTCCCCGCCAAAGGCTTTGCTTTCGCCTTTCTCCCTCAGTACATCGCATTTCTCCCCTACCACCGCCTTTGTTAAAAGGCTTATTCATCCCGACGGGTTCCATGTCTCCACAAAATTATCCATGACATTTGTAAGAAAGGCAACAAGGTTTTTATCATTGTTGGATTTTGAGAAAGCATATGACCCGTTAGTTGGAAATTTTTGCGCAGGTCCTTCCGCAGAAAAGGCTTTGAAGGAGCCTTTGTCCACAGGGTCATGCAACCAGTGTCGGGTCAACACACTGCAGTGTTAGTGAATAGTAGGGTGAGCAATTTCTTCCGTAACTATAGGGGCCTCAGGAAGGGCGACCCAACTTCCCCTATTTTGTTTAATTTCATTGCAGACGCGCTCTCCAATATCTTATCTAGGGCTGCCATGGCTGGGCACATCCCCCGGGGTTAGCTCTGACCTCATTCCGGAGGGAATCACTCACCTCCAATACGTGGATGACACGATTATTATGGTCGAACTAAAGGATGCTTGCTTTTCCCACCTTAAGTTCCTTCTGCTTTGTCTTGAGGCCTTGTCGGGGCTTAAGATTAATTTCGCAAAGAGTGAAGTGATCGCCACCGGGTTTCCGATGCGCAGGCTTTCACGCCTCTCAATTATCGAACTCTTATCTTGGCTCTTTCCCCTAAAATACCTCGGCTACCTATTTTTTGATAAAATTTTGGCAAAAGATTTTTCTCATCAGTTGCCAAGTGGGCAACCGTGTTATGCCCTCGGAGGGCAGGTACAATACTTAGGCCGGTAAGATTGCCCTAATCAATGCATGTCCTCCCTCCTTCCCATGTTTCTTATGGGTTTCTACCTTCTTTCTAACGGTACCCACGCCGGGTTTGACAAGCATTGTGGTTGCTTTCATCGAATGTCTGTCGATAATAAACGCAATCGCATACTAGTGAAATGGGATCACATTTGCAGTGCCCAAGAACCTTGGGGGCGGCATTATAAATACCTTGATTATGAAAAGTGCATGATTATCAAGTGGTGGTGGAAGGTCATGACCGCCATCAAAACCCACTCTTGTTTAACATTCTCACAAAGAAAATACTTCCCTAATTCTAGTCCTATGTTTGCCTCGTTGTGGGTTCGCCTTAGTTATGGAAAGATCTTGTTAATGTTTGAGTGGTGTTCAAATCTCTCGCCAACTTTGTGGTTCACAACGGTAGGTCCATGCTTCGCTTGATTGGTCGTGGCAGCTCAGCCTCGCTTAGCGCCTCCTTTCCGCCCTTTTTCTTAATGCTCAACCCTAAGATCTCTATCTTTGAGCTCTTAGATAACAACTGAGCCGGAGCTTTGTCGGTCCCTTTCTCCTCAAGAGTTGGATGATTGGCAAGATCTTGTCAGCCTCTCTTCCCGTGTTCTTGGAGGAGGAAGACTCGTGACTTGGCCCCATAGTGTGTCTGGGCGCTTCTCGTAAATTGCTTTACGCCAAGTGTATTTCTGGTTCTAATACTTATAAGTTCAAGGTGATCCAAGGCTCACATTCCTTCTAAGATTAAGGTCTTTATGTGGCAAGCTTTTAGAGGGCGCTTTTGGCGGCTGAACAGATCCGTAAATGAAACGGTCCGGGCTCTGAAAGATGCACCTTATGTGGTCAAAGGGAGGATTTGGACCATATTTTCTACAGATGTGTCCTAGCCAAACTTTTTTGGTGCTGCATTAGGTCCCGGCTTCATGTCTCCGGAGGCTCAAGGCCCTTCTTAGACCTTTGTCTTTGGCCTCTAACCTGGTTGGGGCCGAGAGGAGAATGTTCTCTGGGGTTCACAACCATGTGTTGGACCCTTCGACCACTAGGAACAAGTTTATCATCGAACATATATTTCGCTAAACCCTCTCGATTGCTTATTTAAACCATGCACATTCATGCAGCAAAGGAGATTATTGACTAAGGAGGCGGACCGCATGCTTTTGATGTTATGGCTACCAAGATCCGAAGCTACCGCCACCTTCTTCGCAGCTCCACCGAAGCTAGGATTTGGTGGTCCTTTTGTCGCCTCTAGCATAGTCTCCTACAAGGTTGTAATCGCCTGGGAGCCATGTACGCTTGTTGTTCCAATCTTTCTTATTGGGCGCTGATACCCTTATCCGTGTTATGCGATGTGCACGTTGTTAACTCGCCTCGATGGCTTTATTTATAAATTTGTGCTCGGACTTTTCTCTAGAAAAATATAGTTCTACCATGCTCAAGCCAGGCTAGCGAGCTCCTCTCATGGTCGTTCAATATTCATGGAAGACGATTCGCTCGCTGAATTTATTTTATAGCTTTTCACATTGAGCACAATAGTCATTCTCCAATATGCCCCAACAAACCAACTGCATGATGAGGTGCTTCTGTGCTGGTGAGGAGGGGGCTTTGCATCCATAGCTGACACGCTTCAGATGGCCATGTTGTGCATGGCGCTAACATACCACCCGTAGCTGCATGGTATGACATCCCTAAGTACAAGAGTGAAACGACAGAATGGAAGCACATACACAAGCATTGTTGCATATGTTTCGTGCTCTTTTCTTAAGATTCATACTTGAATAACTATGTGAGTAGTTCTACTGATAAATAAACAGATATTATTGTGTAACGCTTCTGTGTGTACATAGACATCATTTTAAACTTACACTCGAAAAAAATTATTTTGTTTAGCACGTGAGAGTATGGTCATTAGGTTCATGAGGAAAACATTTCGACATTATCCTAATTTATTTTTTAGCAACCTAGTGGAGTTGCTAACTTGGTTGGCGTAATGTATCATACAATCCCACCTCCGGCTAAGTCTCCACTGTACAAGTTGTTATGTGTACTATTTTTCTTGAAAAGAAAAACAAAATTAGCAGAATGCGTCCTACCAAATTAAAACATCTCTTACCAAATAAATAGAGTATTCATTTTCCTTTCTCGTTACATTGTGTTGTTTCTTATGTTTGCAACAAATTTAAATACGTGTGCTTACCGCTGACATTGTTAACTCCATACTTGCATATGTTATATATACAATATGACTTGTTGCGCCCATGGCGCAAAGGCCGACCACAAGCCAAGTATTGGAGGAGTGTGCATTGAAATATGTAGATACATAATGAAATATATATAAGAGCCTTTTCAGTTGGCATATATCTGGACTTATTTGAGCTAATATTCTTGATAGGGCAAACAACAATATTTTTCTTTATACCAAGAATTTTAAAAAGCATGGCTTGCATAGTTGCAATGAGCAGAGAACATGCAGTAGACAAATAAAGATTTCTTTAAGTATTCCTCGCCCAAAGCACAACTCATGATATCTGCATGCAAGAAGCAAGTGATATTGATAGACAATTATGTAGAGGCCCTTGAAATGCACTTGAAGGCAAAAGCATAGAAGCACACCACACAATACTCTAAACAACAACCGACCGACAACTAAATGCACATGACCATTAGTTAAACGCGATAGGATGACCCGCCATTATGCCCCCATGAAGTTTGCACTGCATCGTGGTAGCATCCAAGACCGAAGTGACACCGACATTGACCGAGAAGCACTCAAGATTATAAAAGGAGTTGGGATATACATTTTATCGAAGTTCTTGGCTGCTGAGATGTGTATCTTTCAGGAGGGTACCACTAAATCCATATGTCCATCCCTACAATACTGCAACAGAAAGACAAAATTTAAAACTATATATCATTGGCTACTTGTAGGACCTTGAAGTATGTCTAGAGGGGGGGTGATTAGACTACTTGACCAATTAAAAACTTAACCTTTTCCCACTTTTAGAGTTTGCAGATTTTAGCTATCTTAGGACAAGTCAAGCAACATCACACAATTCAAGCAAGCATGCAAAGAGTATATGGGCAGCGAAAATTAAAGCATGCAACTTGCAAGAAAGTAAAGGGAAGGGTTTGGAGGATTCAAACGCAATTGGAGACACGGATGTTTTTGGCGTGGTTCCGATAGGTGGTGCTATCGTGACATCCACGCTGATGGAGACTTCAACCCACGAAGGGTAACGGTTATGCTGAGTCCATGGAGGGCTCCACCCACGAAGGGTCCACGGAAGCAACCTTGTCTATCCCACCATGGCCGCCGCCCATGAAGGACTTGCCTCACTAGCGTAGATCTTCACAAAGTAGGCAATCTCCTTGCCCTTACAAACTCCTTGGTTCAACTCCACAATCTTGTCTGAGGCTCCCAAGGACACCTAGCCAATCTAGGAGACACCACTCTCCAAGAAGTAACAAATGGTGCGCTGATGTTGAACTCCTTGCTCTTGTGCTTCAAATGATAGTTCCCCAACACTCAACTCTCTCTCATAGGATTTGGATCTGTGGAAAGAAGATTTGAGGAAAGCAACTTGGGGAAGGCTAGAGATCAAGATTCATATGGTAGGAATGGAATATCTTGGTCTCAACACATGAGTAGGTGGTTCTCTCGTAAATGGTAATTTAGAAGTGTAGGTTTAGTCTCGATGGCTCTCCCACGTAATGAAGAGGAGGTGGAGGGTATATATAGCCTCCACACAAAATCTAACTGTTATAATACAATTTACTAAACTCGGGGACCGATTCAACAGACTCGCCGACAGATTTAGTAAACCTAGTGACCGTTAGTGATTTTCTTGGACTGACATGCAACTCGGTGAGACCGATTCTGTTAGGGTTAGGCATAATGTAATCTCAGAAGACCGACATACAAACTCGTGAGACCGATTTTGGTAATAAGCTTTCCAGAGAGTTGGTCGTAAACTCGTGGGACCGATGGTTCTTTCGTGAGACCGAAATGTTACAAAAGGGAAACAGAGAGTTTACATTGCAATCTCAAGGACCGACGCTCACTTTGTTAGACCGAAATGTTACGAAGGGAAACAGAGAGATTATAATCCCATCTCGTGAGACCGAGATCCCTATCGGTAGAACCGATTTGCTTAGGGTTTGTGGTAGTGGCTATGACTTTCAAACTCGGTGGCGCGATAGGAAGAATCGTGTGACCGATTTTGGCTTTGTGTTTAGGTCATTTGTGGATGTGAGAAAGTAGCTGAGGGTTTTGGAGCATATCACTAAGCACATGAAGCAAGAGGCTCATTAAGCAACACCTCATCCCTCCTTGATAGTATTGGCTTTTCCTATAGACTCAATGTGATCTTGGATCACTAAAATATAAAATGAAGAGTCTTGAGCTTTTGAGCTTGAGCCAATCCTTTGTCCTTAGTATTTTGAGGGATCCACTTTCATCATCCATGCCATGCCATTCATTGAGCTTTCCTGAAACAATAGTCTTGGAATAGCATTAGCTCAATGAGCTATATGTTGTTATGAATTACCAAAACCACCTAGGGATAGTTGCACTTTCAATCTCCCCTTTTGGTAATTGATGACAACATATAGATCAAAGCTCGACAAATGATAATAAGATTGAAAAACATCGTCGCTTTGAGAAGTATGTGATAAGCAAGAGCTCCCCCTAAATTTGTGCATAGTTTAAAATTTACTTTGGACTGCAAATACACAATGAGTTAGGCTCATGGATTACTCTTCCATGTCACATACATCTTGGTGGAGCGCCAAAATAATAAATATTGAATACATGCACTCATCCCCAAGCAAAGTGAATGATCACATAGGATAGATAAGATAATATCATCAAACATGCATAAGTGTAGCTTATGATCAAACACATGATCATCAATGTCTCACAAAGATAGTATCTCAAGCAATCAAAGCAAACAAGTTTAACCACCAAATCAAGAGAGAACAAAAGCAACACTCTCTCTCAAAGTTTATGATCTATACATTTTTTCTCCCCTTGGCAACAAGTTACCAAAAGTTCATCGAAAATGCATAGTGCTAGATCGACTCTCGTGCTTGATCTTCGTGTGGTGGTGTCCGGATAACTCCAAGAATGAAGGCTTCAGCTTGAAGTAGAGGGTGCCGGAGTTGATGCCGGAGCTGGTTGCACCGGAGCTGTAGGGGCTGTAGATGGTGCAGTATGATGTTGCTTAGTGTTCTGGCTATAGGCACCGTGAATCGACCTATGGGCTCTAGGCACTCGCAAACACATTAGTGGTAGTCTTGCCCTGCTTCTCCTACATGTCATCCTCGCAAATGCTCCACAACCGATCAATCTCGCCATTTTGACATCTAGATCATGGAATTTGAGTTCCATGATTCTTTCCAAGCTCTCCTGGTTTCGAGTGAGGGTGGCCAATCCCTTCTCAATCCTCGTTGATGCTATTAAGCAACCAAGCTGCTCCTCGCTTGTTCATCAAGAATACTCAGATGCCTCCTCTTGAGTTGGCATCTTGGCAGCCTCTCGCTCCTTGCCTTCTCCTTCTCTCTTGAGCTTGAACCGATGATGGATCATTCTCATTCATGACAACCTCATTGTCCTCAAAGTCTGGATAAAGTGGAAAATGTTCCTTATCGAATAGATATTTGCCTGTTCCCATCTTTTGAGTTAATCAATTCCTCGAATCTGAGGGCATATCCACGCCCCTCTTCTCGATCCGTCAGAGTCTCTTAATGGTTTCAACCATAAGGCTCATGACTTTGAATTTCTGTGGCACATCAAACAAATGCAACATGTTGATTGCATGCCCTCTAATCATGTTGTGGTCACCGACTTAGGCAACAGAGTGTTCCTTAGGATGCAGCTTGATAGTTGGCAGCCCCGATGTAAGAAAGTGGGCTGATCCAAACTTATGCCTCAACAGATTTGTTTGGGATATCCTTGTACATGTGTGCCATGGAATTTCTTCTTCTGGCATATACATGCAGGTCATCACCATTTTCCTTTGGGGCATTGATCACCTTGCCCATTCCTCAACAAAGGACTCGCATCTTGTACCTTCCGACATCCAAACTATCCTCCCATCTCGATAGAAGTGTGTCAGGAGTAGAATTGCATGATAACTTCATCATTCCAGCTTGGTGAGCTACCAACATAATCTGCAACTCCACAAGCAACAAAACTATCTTGCACTCCAGATAGTGCTCTTCATTTTCTTTTATGTAGGTCCACCAACCCACCTCATATCACACACTATGGGCTTTTGTCCAACAAGATTGTCTCATAGAAGTCCCTCGCTGCTCCTTTGTATGGAACCTCAGAATCAACAACAGCTCTTCTCCTTATGCATATGGATCTGTCACCTCAATAGCCTCAACCCCGAGTCTCTTCTCGATGTTCATGTCCTCACCATGTGATGGGCATCATTGTGGTCTAGTATCTTGGGCTTGAGCTTCCTTAGACCTGTCCTTCTTCATCTTCCTCATCGCCAACATTAGGCACGGGGCCTTGTTCTTTCAAAGCATGAATACTCCTCGGTATTCCTCTTTGGTGCAAGCTTGGCCTTGGGGGCAGCTTTATGTGCTTCCTTGGGCTTAGATGTTGCAGCCCCTCGATCTAATAGCATCACCCATAAGCTTCAGGCCTTGGGTGCTGGTGCAAGAACCTCTTCTTCCTCTTCGAGCCTCTTCTCATTGAGGGCTTTCCAAGAACTCCGGCAGCTGTGGTTCTTGCTCTCTTCTTCTTCTTATCCCGAGCAGCTTCATCCTCCCGATTCAATGGTAAACTTCATAGTTTCTCCAAGAGGAACTTTCTTGGATTTGGAAGTTATGACTTTCTTTGCAGTGCCTCTTTGGGTCCAAATTGCTCGCACTTGAGTGGACCTTCTGACCTTGGGCATAGGTGTCCTCTTGGCAGGAACCTTCTTGTTCAGTCCAGGCTTTGTGATATGTGCTGAGCCATACTCCTTTTTGAGTACTACCTTCTTGAAGTAGCCTCATCCTCTTCAAATTTATAGTCCTCATCTTCGAGTCCAAGTTCTCTTCTTCCTTTGCTCGGTAGCAGCCTTTAGGCAGCTTACTTGGGGTGCCCCCGCTCCCATCATCTCAAGAACTTGAGGACTAGTGCCCTACTCATGTCAATCTGCTTTTCCTGACTGCTCGCTATCACTGTTTCCGACATGCCGCAAGCACCGATCACGAATTCGTGAAGAGTTATAGATGAGATAGAATGGATGAGCATCACAAAATGCGAGATTTTGCAAAAGAATGATTCAAAATTCAGTTTTAGTTTTCCATGTAAAGCATTTCTGATCAACCAATTTTCAAACTCGCAGCTTTGGAACCTAAACCGATGAACTCGCTTGGACCGAGTCACAGCTCAAAGGCACCGAGACCGCTAGGGTTTCCTTAAAGTCCTAAAATCGGTCTCACCGATTAGCAATTCTCCGCGACCGAGAGTTACTAGTGCAATGGCATAAGCCAAATCGATGGGACCGAGATTTTCAACTCTGGGTCCGAGATGGTTTCATGAAACCTAACCCTAAAATTTCTAATCTCATCTAATCTACGGTCCGCATTGACTGGATAGGAGTGTTTCAATCGTGGCAAGAATCAATAAGAACACAATGTGCTAGGAATCGGACGAGGATAGCACAGTGATCGAGTCCATACCCTAACTTGGCGATGAACTCGCTACGGCGGCAACGGCGGGGTTGAAATCCCTTGACGGCGGCGGAGACCAGCGACAGGAGGTGGTTGGCGACGAGGAGACGATCCGGAGACCTTGGAGGCAGAGCGAGCTATTGCGCGGGCGAAGGGGTTCGGAGGAATTTCCAAATTTTTGCCCGTGACTATATATAGCCCGACTGCTTGTGTGACCGAAAGGGAACAACTCGGTGGCACCGAGATGCATAACTGTGTATAGTTATCGCAACTCGTGTGACCGAAAAGTTCAAATTGGTTGCACCGAGATTGAAAACTTGATCGATTTAATGATCTCTGTAGGACCGAAATGGAGGAATCGGTCGACCGAGAATCACAAAGTAGTTTTGGAAGTTTAAGTCTATGACTAATCGGGACTCGAAAGCTCTCACACGAGTGGTTCGAATCGACTTGATCAAATTTTGTGATGTAGGATGAATAGAGTTTGAGACGAGAAAAGCATAGATAGCTAGAGAAGGTTCTAGGCATTCTTGTCCATCCACTTGGCAAAAAGAAAAGAAGCCAATCAATCAAAACAACAAGTGGATGTCATTGAATGAGTAAGATATGCACCAACCCGCTCACACAATAAGATGGAAAATGAAATATGTGGCAAAGCATGCACAACCAATTCTAGCATCTATCAAACAATTGGCGATGACTAGGTCATCTATATATGAGTATATTGACTTAGGAGTCAAATGAAAGACATTTGATCATAGGTCATACTCATCGCTTAAGCTCAAGTGGGGTTACCACTTTTACATAATGCATTGATGTGTTCACACCATTAGAGTTGCTTTGACTCAATTCTTAGAGTTAAGCTCCCCCTAGATGTGAGATCCCCCCTTAGAGGGATGAACTAACCTTGGGTTTTGTCGATGATGACTTCATGTAGGTGTTGAAGATGTGGATGCTCAATGTTGATGTAGATCATTTGGAGCAATCCTTTGGAGTGAGTTGCACTTTCAACTTACCTACATGGGTTAGTCCCACAAGGAACAAACAAGAATATCCATAGACATAGAATGATGCATACACAAGATGATGTCCATGAAATCATTAGGTTACCTTGTCCCTTGCCTTACCAACATGAGGGTTTGTGACTCCTTGAACTAGTGCAAGATGTGAAGTTGATTGCACTTGTTCTTGCCATAATGATATGAGTGAAGAATGTCATGAGTCACCTCAAGAATCGTGGACGCTTCTCGATTCAATCGCACACTAATCATGCACGCAAACGGTACCATCAAGATCGTGGACTCACGGAAGATATCACAACACAACTCTAAAACATAAATAAGTCATACAAGCATCATAATACAAGCCAGGGCCTCGAGGGCTCGAATACAAGTGCTCGATCATAGACGAGTCACTGAAGCAACAATATCTCGAGTACGCATATAAGTTAAACAAGTTTGCCTTAAGAAGGCTAGCACAAACCGATACAGACGAAGAGGCGCAGCCTCCCGCCTGGGATCCTCCTAAACTACACGGCTGGTCGCTCGGCCGGGCTGCACGTAGTAGTAGGCACCTCCAACAGTAGGAGACGCCGCCGACGGTGGCTTGCTCCTCGATTCAAAGATCCGGTTATGTTACAACCGTAAAGAAAGGAAAGGGGGGAAAAGGGGAGAAAGCAACCGTGAGTATTCATCCAAAGTACTGCAAGCAAGGAGCTACACTACATATGCATGGGTATATGTGTAAAGGGTCATATCAAGGACCGAATCGCGAATGCGAGAATAAGAGGGGATAACTAACTGCCAAAGACTATGCTTCCGGCCTCCGCCTTGCAAAGATGTAGAAGAGAGTAGATCAAGTCCTCCAAGTAGCATCGCCAAGTAGCATCTCCAAGTAGCATCGCCAAGTAGCATCTCCAAGAGCATCTCCAAGTAGCATCTCCAAGAGCATCGCATAGCATACCTCTACCCGGCGATCCTCCCTCGTCAGCCTGCGGGAAAAGCTTATCACCGGGTTGTCGTGGAACTTGGAAGGGTGTGTTTTATTAAGTATCCTGTTCTAGTTGTCATAAGGTCAAGGTACAACTCCGGTCGCCCTTTACCGAGGGACACAGCTATTCAATAGATAAACTTCCCGAGGGTGCACCACATAACCCAACACGCCGATCCCATTTGGCCGACACACTTCCTCGGTCATGCCCGCCTCTAAGATCAACACGCCGCAACCCCACCTAGGCACAATAGAGAGGTCAAGACGCCGGTCTAACTCCTATGGCGCAGGGTCTGGGCCCATCGCCTTTGCACACTCAAGAGCCAAGGTGACGCGCCGAAGCGTAACCAGCCCCTAATACAAGTGCAAGCTTACGCCCAATCCCATGCACCACCTGGCCGACGCCAAGAAGGTTTCGCCGATACCACGACGCCGGATACCCATGACTACTCCCGCGTAGATGGTTAGTGCGATAGACCAAATGGCCGACTCAGATCAAATACCAGATCGTGTAAGCTGCAGCAAGTATCCGCTGAACGCCGAACAGGCCAGCCCACTGCCTCCTAGGTGGTCTCAACTCTGCCCTGCCGCCCCGCCAAAGTAATGGGGCCGCCGGGAACCTGTGCCCACCTCACGGATGGAGCCACTGTCTTTCAGCCCCTCATCGTAATCACCATGGGTACTCATCGAGCTGACCGCTTTAGTCACCATCTGCATAAAGATGTATGTATGTATAGTATATACCGTGATCACCTCCCAAGTGATCACGCACCGATAGTATAGCAAGGCAAGCGCATCGACAATAATGTAGGGCCAATGATGATAAACTAGCATCCTATACTAAGCATTTAGGATTGCTGGTAAGGTATCAACAGATGTAGCAACAATGTCGCTATGCATCGATAGGATCAACTTAGCAAGCAGAACATGCTACACTACTCTAATGCAAGCAAGATAGAGGAGAATAGGCGATATCCGTGATCAGGGGGGCTTGCCTGTCTGCCGTGACAAGAAGGAGGGTCGCCTGCGACGAGTCTCAATTACAGGGGCATCAAAGATCGCCACGGGTCTACCGAGAGAAGAGGGGAGAAACAAGAATATATAGCAAGCAAGTGCATAACAGACAACAAGCGAGCTAGACGTGTTCTAACGCTGTATGAGGTGATACAGGAAGGGGGGAAACATCCGGGAAAGTATCCCCTGTTCCGTGGTTTTCTACAGATGAACCGAAGGTGAAATGTTGCAGTTCACTATGCTAGGGACGGTGGCGTATGAACGGGCTGCGATCCGGATCCGCCTCATCGCTCGAGCAACTTTCATGTAGAAAGTATTTTCATCCGAGCTATGGTTTATTTTATATGATTTTCTATAGTTTTAAATCATTTTAGAATTTATTTAATTAATTTAAACTAACATTATCCGTAATCGAAGGTTTGTCGACGCAAGATGACGCCAAAGATGACGCCGCAAGAATAATGGGGTCGATTAGGTCAAACCGACGGTGGGTCCCAAATTGTCATCGATCGTTAACTAACCTAACAGATTAATTAACTAACCTAAGTGACTAGGTTAATCTAATTAGGATTAATTAAGTTAATTAACTACTTAAATAATTAATTAACATTTTTATTTATTATTACTTTTTTTAAAAAATGTTTAATTATTTTTTTAATTACAACGTTCTGGGGCTGGGGCCCCCATGTCATTGGCCCCAGGGGGGCTAACGGGCGAACGGGCAAGCGGGCGGAACGGGCGACGAGCGCCAGCTTCGACTGTGGTGCCACGGGCAACGGCAAAGGCGCGCTGGGCTTCAAGCCAAGGGTTATGGTCGCTCGAGCAGGCGCGCTGGATGGAGAGGGTCGCCGCGACGACGACGGACGCGCTTAACGCAGCGAGTGGGGGGGCGACGGCGTGGTGTGAGCGCAGGGAAGGGCGCGGTCGCCACAGCACCGGGCGCGCGATCTAGGGGCTCACGGGCGTGACGATGGCGACGCGAGCTCGCTTGAGTCGCAGGCACCGGACGGTGGGTACGACGGAGGCGCGGGCGAGAGGAGCTCGACGCGGGCGTGGCCTGGGTGGTGTTCAGCGCGAGTGGGGCCGGGGTGAGCGCGGTCTGCCCAGCGACGACGGGCAGGGGAAAGGGAGGACGAACGGTCTCACTAGCGCAGGAGCAGGGGGGCGCGAGGCGCTGTGGAGGCTGCTCGGGAGGAGGACGGGACGACGGCGCCGAGACGAGGCAGGCCGCCGAGGGAGGAAGGCGAGGCCGGTCCAAATGACGGGTCGGGCGGCGATGGGAGGCGTGGGCGCCACTGCCTGCATCGGGATCCACGCGGACGAAGGCTCGAGGAGGCGGGCGCCTACGCCTGGGGTCACTGCCGGGCGGCGACGCGATCGCCGGGGCAAGCGCAGGGCGCCGCCCGATCCGGTAACGTGGGGGAGGAGGAGCGAGAGGAGAGGTGGGATCGTAAGGGGAGTGCGTGACGAGGCTAGGGTTCGTGGGAGGGGATAAGGTGGTGGCTGGGCCAGCTTGTTGCCAAGGCAGCCACCGGTCGTGGGCCGAGGCCCAGCTGGCCCGGGGTTTTCCTTTTTCTTTTCTTTTTGTTCTGCTTTTTCTTTCTTTTTCTTTTCTGTTTTATTTAGTTTAAAGCACTTAGGCACTTTGTAAAATTATGCTTTCTTCAATATAATTACTTTAGCAATATTGGTCACACACCAAACATTTTTGTTTAATATTTTAAAACTTTTATTATTTACCAAAATTTGAATTTGGATTTTGGACCAGTTTTGAGCTAACGATAGATTAGCAACAAGAATAGAGGCAACGTGGCACCATTAGCATGGGATTATCAGAGCTTAATTACCCCAAGGCCACAATGAGTTAGACCGGCGCGGTCGACCTCTCTCACAGCTGCTCTAGGTGGGCTGCGACGTGTTGATCTTCCAAGGCCGGCATGACCCAGAAAGTGTGTCCGCCAAATGGGATCGAGCGTGTTGGGTTATGTGCACCGCACAGGAAGTTTATCTATTCAATAGCCGTGTCCCTCAAGAAAGGACTAACCCGGAGTTGTACCTTGACCTTATGACAACTAGAACCAGATACTTAATAAAACACACCCTTCCAAGTTCCATAGACAACCCGGTGATCGCTTCCATTGTATGCATTTAGGAGGATCACCGGTAGAATTATGCTATGCGATGCTACCGAGATGCTACTTGGAGATGCTATCGAGATGCTACTTGGCGATGCTACTTGAGATGCTACTTGGCGATGCTACTTGGAGGACTTCAGCCCACTCTCTTCTACATGTCAGCAAGACGGAGGCTGCCGCAGTATGTAGTCTTTGACATGATTAGTTATCCCTCTTATTCTCGCATTCTGCAGTTCACCATCGATATGACCCTTTACACATATACCCATGCATATGTAGTGTAGTTCTTGTTTGCTTGTAGTACTTTGGATGAGTACTCACGGTTGCTTTCTCCCTTCCTTTCCTTTCTTTCTAGTTGTCGCAACTAGATGCCGGAGTCCGTGAGCCGACGCCACCGTGCCGACGACGCCTCCTACTACGCTGAGGTGCCTACTACTACGCAGCAAGCCCACGACGATTTACTACAAGCACAGAGTTTAGGAGGATCCTGCAGGAGGCCCGTGCCTCTTTTCGATTTGTATCCCAGCTTTGTGCTAGCCTTCTTAAGGCAAACTTGTTTAACTTATGTCTCAGACTCAGATATTGTTGCTTCCACGACTGCCTATGATCGAGCACTTGTATTCGAGCCCTCGAGGCCCCTGGCTTGTATTATGATGCTTGTATGACTTATTTATGTTTTTAGAGTTGTGTTGTGATATCTTCCCGTGAGTCCTCGATCTTGATCGACACGCTATGCGGCATGATTAGTGTACGATTGAATCGGGCGCCACAAGTTGGTATCGAGCCGATCGCCTGTAGGAATCCCCTTCCACACTCCTTGGTCAAGTCGAGTCTAGACATTGCAAAGCTTTTTACTAACATGGTTGTGAGTCTTATGGGCTCACGCCGCCATTTGGGTGGTATTAGGATCTTTTACTCCTTGATCTTTACTCTAGGTCTTTGAACTCTTCTATTCGGGTTTAAATGATTTTGCTAACTCGACTCTAGGTTCTCGTAAAATACTTTCTCCTGGAGAGCCCCTCACCCGTGATGATCGCTGTCGCGATCGGAAGATTCTAAGATACTCTACAATGATATTTCGAGACTTTGTGCCATTGCTATTGCAATTCCCTTCCATCGATAAACCCCTATGGACAACCACGCACTTGCCATTGATACAATCATTCCCCGTTGATCTTGTTATTACAAGATGCAACGAATTATTTCTCCAACTTTTGAGAATCCTTGAGCTTATTGCCTTGCGGTTCTTTGCCAAATGAATACTCCTACGTATAATTTCCCACACTTCATCGAGTATCCGCCACCCCCAATCGATCAAGTGTTTTGCAAAAGACTTCAAATACCATTCGATCTTCCAGAAATCTTGAGCATCCTATTGCTCTTGAAATTTTGATCGCTTGCATTATGGTTAATCCCATAAGTCTAGTAATCTTGTTGACATCCATTGTCATTGTCATTTTGAGTCCATTGATTCGATTTGTTGCCAATGCTTGGAATCCTCAAACAAATCCTGCAATTCATCCTTCCGCCTGACGCCGCTTTAATCATGAGCTGGTTCTCGCCAATTAAATTGTCGCCGACAGCCCCTAAGTCTATTGAACTTATTCATCCTTGATCGTAGCGCTCGCTCGATCCTTCACTTTGTAAATCATAATTCCTTAGCAATTGAGCTCTAAGTTATTCAGCTTGTTTCTATAATCCAATGTAATTGCTTTGCTTCTTCCTCCGTTGTGTGCCGATACTCACCCCTGCATCCTTTGTTGTATTTTATCCCACAATGTCCTTCATATTCAATAACCTTGAGCCTTTCCTAGGATGTATACCGCTTTTGGTAAATTGTATCCCCGCTTTGTCAACCATGTTCGCTATCGAGCTTGTGTTATTTACTCCTCAAGTTTGTGGTATATGTTCCTAAGAGGTCCGATGGGTTGGACATATGCCTTCTAAACCGTGGTGAACCCGAAACTACTACGGGTCATACTCTACTAGTGTTATGTCGATAAAATTTCAACACACAATTTCGCTGAAGGCTAGAAGTGAATGGAAGGTTATACATTGAAGAAGTGGAGTCGACCTTGAACTTGTGTTCATGCCCATGGACACGATGTAGATCCTATCATGGAAGCTTCTTGTAATAATAACTATTGCCTTGATATAATATCATCCGGTATCTCGTGAATTGATCCTTTGCAATCATGGTTCCAACCATATTTTCTACTTGATCCCATTTCTCAAGCAAGTTAAAACACTTGTCTTCTCGGATCAATACCTCTCCGCAACCCCTATGTCAATCTTCCTTCGAGCAATACCTCCAAGATCTCGAGAATATCAACGAATCGGTTGCTTCCTATGAGTCTTCATCTATTATTGTTTCTCACCGATTTCAGATTTCTCGGTTCTGAAAGTTATTTCACCGAGAACACCGTAAGTGAATTGATTCCAAGATTTCGATTCAATAACTCTAAGTAATTTTCATTGCTTACGAGTTTAATAATCCTTCAAGTCATTCCTAGCCTGATTGGCTATATCATTGTGCTAATTTTTAACCGTCCTACCGGTCCTTCTTCTCGGAGCACAAATTTCGACGGTGAGCTAATCTTACAATCGATCTTCCTCGCCATATCGCTTTGTCCTTGAACAGCAAGCTTGATTTCGAGTTTGAGTCGCACTCCATGGTCCCAATGACTTTGGCTTCATCATTTCCGCTGACTTGATGTCATCACCGATCGCTTACATCTTCTCAAACCTCTCGACAAATGTGTCGTGATCATCATCAACATTCGAGGTCTTCCAAGATATCTACCGAATTTTGATGAGAAGTAGCATCCTTTGCCCTCGATGGTTTGGGTTATCATCCACAACATTATTAGATTCCTCCAACACAAAAATTGTTCCTGCTTTGTGTTGTACCTTGAGTTCCTTGTTATCCAACTTATGTTATGGTTCTACCGCTGAGTATTACCATCTTTGATGTCAAGAATGTTGTGAGGATTGCTCCACCTCTTAAGAATTCTTGCTATAGTGATACCTCTCGCCATCACCATTCTTTTCTTGGTCCCCGTGTTGGTTCTAACCAGGATACCAACAGATGAACGGTGCTATTTGGATTCTGCCCTTCTAGCAACTCTATTGCTTTGAAGTTAATGGTTGGCCATTCATTCTTAGACTATTGATTATTGAATCACCATTCCAATGTTGGCCGTGCAACCCAACCCATATTTCGGGTGCACCTTTCAACCATTGTTAAATTGTGTATGCTTTCCTCAAGCATACATCAATATATCATTTTGATCCGCAAATGTTACTCCTTGTTCACATAATTGTGGAAATCCATCCTTTGGAAATTTTGATGAATTGTCGCTGAGTTCATCAGCCACCTCCTTGTCCTCTCCTTGGGTTAATGATGAACTCTTGTTAACGGAAATCACTTCATAGTTCATTTCCCGAGAATCTTTACAAAGGTCATCCCGCCAATTTGTGTTGCACCTTTCTTCTCGTGCATCCCGAGTCCGAGGTATCCCGACACCAATCAGATCTGAATCTCGTTAGATATGATGGTTGGAACATATTTCCAAGAGCTATAACATTGGTCTTTATATGACCCGTAAGGTGATGTCATGCCTAGCACTCCTAACCGGAGGACCTATTGTTGTAGTTCCCTTTAACTAGGTTAACCATTTTTCAATGAGGAAATTGAATGCCTTGTTTAATAAGTTATCCTATTGGATCCTTTGTATATCCAAAGTACGACTTTGCTTGAAGACCATGTGAATGCTATCTCGGCTTGTCTATGGTACTCCAATTTTCAACAAGAACATTTGAAGCCCAATGCTAAATGTTTCTCGCTCAATTATCCAAACACCATTGTATGGGTAATGTCGAAATTTCACCCCGCACTCTAAAGAGTTTTCTACATTATATCCTCACATCGATATCATGCTCGCTTGTCCTTGGGAATGATATACCGAAATATGTGTTCAAACACATTTTCCTTTCCATTAATTTGTTTAACCTTCCTTGTGATCCATATGATCTAAGCAGTAATGTTCTTCGCTTATGTAAACATTTTGGTGTACAACCGTGTCAAGAAGACCCTCATGTATTTGTCGATGACATTCCGTAACCACCGATGGATGAGAACTTTGCCTATTGGTCCGCCTCGCTCAATGAGCGGAAAATGGTTCTCTTCATCCTCGCCTCTGGTACCAACGTTGTTGCCAACATAACCGATCGCTATCCTCCGACATACCTTGCTATTTTAACTATGCAAGATGTCACCGCTTTTTCTACTTTTAAAACCAGATGGTGGGCCCATAACCCACAGCCCACAGATCGAAACCTGACTCTCCCTGCACCCCCTCGCTCCCATAATTATTCATCGCACAGGCCTCATATGTAATTCACGAGCCACCTTCCGATGAGATCACCTATTCTTGAGTCGCATTATAATACCTATTCCCGCTGCTCAACCCTCTCATATTCTATTTCGTGCATCGAACGCTTACCTATCCGCTTGAAGTTTCTCATGCCTACTTATATCTCTCTCGATGTATTTCCTAAGTTCCAACTCGAGAGGTACTTTATGCTCATTCCTCGGTTAACCCTGTGTTATTACCCTTATAACATTCGCTGCTGTCGAGCTGCCCTTTCATATTCTAAAGTGCGATGGAGTTCTCAAGAAAGGAAGACAACTTCAAAGATGATGACCCAAGGTAGAAATGAAGACCTCAACGTAATGGACCGACCTCTTCGAGAAGAGCGACCAAGACCGAGAACACTCACCGAATTATGTGAACCGTAACCTTCCTCCTTTACTCCGCTTTTAAATCTCGACGAGATTTCTTGTAGTGGAGGAGAATTGTGACGCCTGTAATTAAGCTACAGAATCCCATGCTAATGGTGCCACGCTGTTTCATATAGCTTGCTAATCTATCGTTAGCTCAAAACTGGTCCAAAATTCAAATTCAAATTTTGTAAATAATAAAAGTTTTAAAATATTAAACAAAATGTTCGTGTGTGACCAATATTGCTAAAGTAATTATATTGAAGAAAGCATAATTTTACAAAGTGCCTAAGTGCTTTAAACTAAATAAAACAGAAAAGAAAAGAAAGAAAAGAAAAGTATCACAAAAGAAAGAAAAAGGAAGAAAACCCCCAGTTAACTGGCCTCGCCCAGCTAGGGTTCGCCAGCCGGCCTAACCGCCCAGCAGCCACACCTTATCCCCACTCCCCACCGAACCCTAGCCTCACACCGCACTTCCGCACGATCCCCACCTCTCCTCTCGCCTCCTCCCCCACGCTTCGATCGTGGCGGCCTTGCTGCTTCGACGATCGCGCTGCCGACGATCTGACCTGATCGCCATCGCCGCGCGCCCGCGCCCGCCTCGAGTTTCGCCCCGCATGGATCCGTCTCGGCAGCCGACGCCCACGCCCCATCGCCGCCTTCACCGCCGCTGGACTGCTCGCTTTCCTCTCGACGCTCAGCATTGCTTCGACGCTGCTGCCCCTGGGCCCTCCTCCCCGAACGCTCCACGCCGACGCCTCGCCACTAACGCCTGTGAGGACCCGTTTGCCCTCTTCGCCTGCCGTCGGATGCCACGCCACCCCGCCCCACTTGCGCCAACACCACCCAGCACGCCTGCCGAGTTCCCTTCGCCAAGGCCTGCTGTTGACTTCCGCCCGTCTGCAGTTCGCGAAGCCCGACGAGCTGCTGCCATCGCACGCCAGGAGCCTTTTGTCACGCGCCAGCGTTCGTGGGCGACCGCGCTTCTTCCACACGCCACCACCGCCGCCGCTTTCACTCGCTGCTTCTTCGTCTGCCGTCTGCTGCGGGCGTATTTTTCCGCTAATCACGCCGCCGCTCCGCCCGCCGCTATGGCCGCTGGCCAGGCTGCCAGCTTCGCCTTTTGCCTGCCGCTCGCAGCACCTCGTCGGCCGGGCGCTGCCGCCTGCCTGCCTGCTGCCTGCTCGCTCATAGCCCTCAACACGACATGGGGCCCCACTACTGTAACGCTTTAATTAAAAAAGAATTAAACATTTTTTAAAGAAGTAATAATAAATAAAATGTTAATTAATTAATTAAGTAGTTAATTAACTTAATTAATCCTAATTAGATTAACCTAATCACTTAGGTTAGTTAATTAATCTAGGTTAGTTAACAAACAATGACAACTGGGACCCACACGCCGGGCTTGACCTAGTCAACCCTCGCTGATCGCCGACGCTATGCCGCATCAACAAACACTGCTCGATAATGTTAGTTTAAATTAATTAAATAAATTCTAAAATGATTTAAAACTATAGAAAATCATATAAAATAAACCATAGCTCGATGAAAATACTTTCTACATGAAAGTTGCTCGTAACGATGAGACGGATCCGATACGCAGCCTGCTCATCCGCCACGCCGCCCCTAGCATAGTGAACTCTGCAACATTTCACCTTCGGTTCATCTCGTCAAAAAACACGAACACCGATACTTTCCTGGATGTTTCCTTCACCGCAGATCACCTCATACCGCTGTTAGAACACGCCTAGCTCGCTTGTTGTCCGTTATGCACTTGCTTGTTATATATTTACTGCTTTCCACCTCTTCTCTCCTGTTGAGACCCCGTGACGATGTTAATGCCCCTCGTGGTCGCATTCACGCCACCGATTTAATTCTCCTTCTTGTCTCAGCAACCGTGCAAGCCTCCATCGATCACCAGATATCGCCTTATTCTCCCTCTATATCGCTTGCATTAGATTAGTGTAGCATGTTACCGCTTCCGCTGATCCTATCCCCGATGCATAGCCCGACATTGTTGCTACATCTGATGATACCTTACCGCAATCCCAAATGTTTAGTATAGGATGCTAGTTTATCATCATTGGCCCTACATTCTTGTCACCCGCTTTGCTATATTATCGGGCCGTGATCACTTGGGAGGTGATCACGGGTATATACTATACATACATACATACTGCATGATGGTGCTAAAGCCGGTCACTCGATGAGTACCCGCAGTGATTCTCATGAGGGGGGCCGAAAGGATGTGGCTCCATCCCTCGAGAGGTGGGCCTGCCCCACGGCCCCCGACCGTTACTTTGTAGGCGGAGCGACAGTGGTGTTGAGACCACCTAGGAGACAGTGGGGCTGCCCTGCTCGGCGCTCATGATACTTAACACGCTTAACGAGATCTGGGTATTTGATCCGAGTCCGCCATTTGGTCTATACGCACTAACCATCTATGCGGGAGTAGCTATGGGTATCCCGACGCCATGGTATCACCAAGCCTTCTTGATGTCACGATCGAGTGGCGGCGCCGGATTGGAACGTAAGCCCGCACTTGTATTAAGGGGGCTAGTTCTCGCTCCGCCACAGACGTGAACGTGTGTGTAAAGGGCGATGGGCCCTGACCTCATGCGCCATAGGAGTTAGACCGGCGCGGTCGACCT
Organism: Aegilops speltoides; assembly: GCA_021437245.1. Taxonomy (NCBI): domain Eukaryota; kingdom Viridiplantae; phylum Streptophyta; class Magnoliopsida; order Poales; family Poaceae; genus Aegilops; species Aegilops speltoides. The sequence goes on along the minus strand of JAHHZJ010003968.1, from coordinate 576 downwards.
CTCCGCTGCAGCCTAGGTGGGCTGCGACGTTGTTGATCTTCCGAGGCCGCATGACCCAGAAAGTGTGTCCGCCAAATGGGATCGAGCGTTGGGTTATGTGGTGCACCCCGCAGGAAGTTTATCTATTCAATAGCCGTGTCCTCAGAAAGGACGAACCCGAGTTGTACCTTGACCTTATGACAACTAGAACCGATACTTAATAAAACACACCTTCCAAGTTCCATGATAACCCGTGATTGCTTTTCCATGTAGCTTATGACGAGGAGGATCACGGTAGAATTATGCTATGATGCTACTGGAGATGCTACTTGAGATCCCACCGAGATGCTACTTTGGCGATGCTACTTGAGATGCTACTTGGCGATGCTACTTGGAGGACTTCTACCACTTTCTACATGCCAGAAGACGGAGGCTGCCTTGCGTTAGTCTTTGACAGATTAGTTATCCCCTTATTCCGCATTCTCGCAGCTCACCCACTAATATGACCCTTACACATATACCCATGCATATGTAGTGCAGCTCCTTGCTTAAGTAGTACTTTTGATGAGTACTCACATTGCTTTCTCCCCCTTTCCC